>PVIY010013393.1:0-59349 GCA_004026745.1 Myrmecophaga tridactyla
AAAAAAAACTATCGTGCATGGCTGTAAGAGGCAATATGAGGGATCCTTGTGGGGATGGGAATGTTCCTTTTTCAATGTCAGTACACAGGTTCTGATAGTACTACAGATTTGAAAGATGTTGCCATGGAGAGAAACTAGATAAATAGCAGAAAATACCTTTCTGTGTTATTTCTTACAAATGCATGCAATCTATGATTAATAAAATGCTTAATTTAAAAAAACGTTATGCTAAATAAAAAAGCGAAACTCAAAATACAACATACTGCATGATTCCATTTACATGAAATGCTAAAAAAAGGCAAAACTAGAGTGAAAGAAAGCAGCGCAGTGGCTGCCAGGGCTGGGGAGGCTTGATTGATTGCAAAGGGGCACAAACAAGCTTCTTGAGAAGACAGAAATTTCTTAAAATTGTGGTGGTAGTTACAAGACTAAATGCATGTCAAAACTCATCCATGTGAGCACTTTAAATCAGTGAATTTTACTGTATGTAAATTATGCCTCAATAAAGCTGGTTTTAATTGTTTAATGGAGGTTCAGAAACAATACAGGATGAAGAATATGTTAATGGCACTTGAACTAAAATGATTAAGGTTGGTTTTCCAACATTGCTGATTCTTCTGATTCTCACTGCAGCACTGACTTCAAGCTTCAACACATGGGGGAAATACGTACGCAAAAACAAAGAACCCACACTCTCAGAGGAAATGAACAAATTGATTCTCTGATACCTAGAATGTGGTCTTTGTAATAACGACTTTCATTCTAAAACACTTACTTGCAGAAAGTATTTTAAGGGCAGTGCAATGGTGGCTCAATGGCAGAATTCTCACCTACCATGCCAGAGACCCGGGTTTGATTCCGGGAGCCTCCCATGCCAAAAAAAAAAAAAAAAGCCAACAAAAAAAAGTGTTTTAAATGACTTTTAGATTTTACATACCTATAGCCTTTCATGAATAAAATGATTTAGATATATCATGTTACCTCGTGCCTCAACTGCACTGATGCATTTTCTGAGAATTGTGAAACCCATCTGATCCAATTGTGCACCTAAAAGAAATCAGTTAGAAAACATTACGGTCACAATTAATTACTCATGTTTCTCTTCTTTACAGAAATAGGAAATTATTTCCTTTAAATCCAATCTTAAGTTTATTCACTACTTTAAAGAAGCTGAAAGGCACATATTCCTCACTTACGTAAATGAGAATTTCAAATATTTAGAAGAAAACTTGCTGAATTATCAGGACATTACCAATAACTTACAATTAATTTGTAACAATATATTTTTAATTAATAAATTTAATTTACTTTTAATAGCACAAAAGAAAATATCGAAAATTTTTAGAGGAAGCGATCTAGAAATAGTCACAATATACTCTGTCAACTATTCCAAAAGCAACTCAATCAAATATATATTTATATATATATATATGTGTGTGAATAAATGAAAGAAGATTATTAAATTTCTTGAAAGTCTGAGAAATAACACAAAAAGTTCTTTATTGAAAGCCTAGAAAAAAATGTTAGGTATTTAAAAAACATTTGGACAATCAGCTTAAATTAAATTTTTGATATTTTATCCATATTCTAAGTTTTAAAATAATATTTTATTTTCATAATGAAATTAAAACAGATAATTCAATACAGAATACTGTGACAATATAATTACATATTTTTCTAATATAGAAGCTTGCCTACAATTAGACTGGCATATTTATGTATCCTAATAAAAGACGAATCATGTTTTAAATATTAAATCAGGAAAAATGAGTAGCCTGAGCCTTTCCATTCAGAATCTAGGGAACAGTAATATTGACTCCTGGCTCTCAGAGATGAAAGCACGAACAATCCATCAATATAAACTTTGGAGCTTTTCCACAGTGTTGAGTGTCATTATTGACAATAATTGTTATGAGAAAAAGTAGGCAGTAGTTTACTATTTAGAATCTACTATTCACAAAGTTTTATAAAATCCAAGTTATTTTCTTTATGCTTAGCAAAACTATTATTAATTGCATGTTTGTATTTCTCCATAAATAATAAAAAAGGAAGAAAAGAGGGAAGGAGAAAAAGAGCAAAGGGAAAAATAAAAGGGAAGGGAAAAAAGGAACAAGAGAGAGGAAAGAGGGAACACCCAACAACAGTTTGACAGCAGTATTAAGTGCAAAGGAAATAAAAAAAGGAAAAGGTCATTTTTATAAATTAGTACTCACTTCTTTCTGGTCTTGGGACAGCGCTATTAAAACTATGGAACAGCTAGTAAAAGAGAGAAAGGGAATAATATTTTCAACACATCAACAAAAATGACTCAAGGGGGCATACCTAGAATCATGCAAAATCCACATTTTCATGAACTTCGTATTGATTAATACCATACTACCCTGCTCTAAAACACAAAAATAAATAACAAATGGGTACGACTCTGCATCTTCCTTGTCTCTCGTTTCCATTGAGCTGTGCCAAAGAGAGGTGGCCAGTAGCAAAAAACAAGATGAAGGGCTATAGTTCTTAAGTATTCAGTGTCACAGCTACTAAATGATGAAGAAATGGCTGCATTCTAACCAATAAGATGAAGCTCATTTTCCACCATTACTTCTAGAATCCTGTATTCACAAAAGATGACCCCTACTCATAATTCAATAACTACACCTGAAAAGCAAGGTGGTAATTCCAGGTAGTCTCTAAGCATTCTAGCACTGACCCATTATTTGGAAAGAATATAGCACTTTCAAAAAATGAGTAGTACACTATATAAAAAGCACAGCAGAAAATTTTCTTTCAGGAGGTCTGCCTTCATCTGTGTATCTGTAAGCTAATCGCTGGGCTCCTTGCTGTAAAGGAGGTTACATACGTGTCTTCAAGGTTACACTGTCATTGGCATCAGATTTATTTTTCAATGACTTGGTCACGTGACCTTTCTGCCATGCAAACTCACTTTCCAAAGTGGTGTTTGATTCTCTGGAGAGACTTGTCCTAGTCAGGGCATTGCCTGTACTGAAGAAAGTCACCTGGCTGGGATCTCAGTAACCATCAATGCTGTTAAAGGCTCTCAACTCTGCAGCTACGAATTTCAAGGACGAATTAAGAATAGAAAGAAAGAAAACTAAGGAAGCTAAATGCAGTTCAGATATAATAAGACACATATATCAGATTGCTGCTTTTTCCCCCAAGGGCAATAACATTCTACTATATTTAGCATCTATTTACGAAATATATAATTTGGGTTTTTCACTTTTCAAACACCAGGTCAAGACTGGTGCAGGTACTGCTGCCCTGCCTCTTGGCGCCCCATCTCCTGTACTTTCACTCACATGCCTCCATTACCATCAGATGATATTATCTTCTGGCTGCCTCATCTGCTCTATTCTGACAGTTATCCCTTTTATGAATATGACCCCTCTTATACTTTTTTAACCATGCTCTTTCCTTTTTTGTAAACACTGCAGAAATGGCAAATGCTTTCCAGATAAGCCCACCTGATACCAACATTGGCAGTTCATTTAGACTTATAATACGTTAAGCAGCTTACTTAAACTGGTTACGATGGCATTTTCTGTAATTATCATCACTACATCCCCAATTTAATAGATGCTCTGCCAAACTCTCAGTTCCCAAAAGCCACTAGTCTGCTGAAATGAAGTAATGCTTGAATAAAGTAGCAAACACTGTGAATTCCTGTGCCTCTGGATCTAAATCGCTGCCTGTCATTTGCTCCTCAACCCAATTTGAATAGAGAGCTATTCAATATCGCTATATAATATCACATGGAATAAACTCCAAATTGTTCAATCAAGCAAAATACTCACAGTCACTTACAATATTGCCTGCACTACGTCATATTTACTGCTCATCTCCCTTGAGATCAAAATGCACTGCAAGCCTTTCTTACATTCATAATCTAAAGTCCTGTCAGGTAGGAATGAAGAAATTGAAAATTTAGATGACTTCCTCAAGCAAAGCAACTCGGAGTGGTAAAGTCACGAAAAAATCAGAAACAAAAACTAATGATATACACCAGTCTCTTGTGTGCTGCTGCTACCTCAAACCTTATTCTAAGAACAGAACGCTTCCAAGATGAATTCAAACACCAGTTTCAGCAGGAAATTTTTTTCAAATACCATTAAAAAAATTACAAAAAAAATAATGTAAAATAAACACAAGTAGACTCTGAAGGACTTGAAATTATAAACTCAACCACTGATGATTCTTACAGCTTCTCTTCCACCCAGAGCTTCCAACCACTGCTTCCTCTCCTCTTCTGAAAACGCCTGCAAGGTCAAAGAAACGCCCGGCCTGAAAAACACCAGTAACAGGACAGGTTATCCCTCGGCCAGTAAGAGCAAAACCTCCGTTTTTTACCGCTTAAGGTTTTATCTTGATGGTTACACTTTTATTTAATAAAAAATAGATGTGTATTGTTATCCAGACAGGTACAGAGTTAAAAACGGCAACTCACTGTTCACCCCAACACAAATTCACTTCCAAGAGGATAGTGCTTCCCTCCTGTTTTCCTCAGGCCCCATTTTGGTTCTGAGGACCCAATGTCAACATTTCTCAGTTCAGTTTATTCATGCATTGGCGATTTTGCCTGAAAATTCTTAGTATTAAGAAAGGATTCCAGACAAATGTTAAAATAAATTGAGTAGACTGAAATACTGGTGATCAATGAAAGGGAGTAGTAAGGGGTATAGAAAAAAAAACAGGGGGAACAAAGGTTAAATTATATAGGGTAGATCGAAGTACTAGTGGTCAATGAGAGGGAGGGGTAAGGGGTGTGGTATGTGTGAGTTTTTCTTTTCATTTCTTTTTCTGGAGTGATGCAAATGTTCTAAGAAATGATCATGGTGATGAACATACAACTATGTGATGATATTGGGAGCCATTGATTATACATCAAGTATGGAATGTTCGTATGTTAAGAATGCTTGTGTTTGTATGTTGTTTTGCCAATAAAAATATCAAAAAAAAAAAAATAGAATGAATACTAGGCAGAGAACTAGTAAGTCTTTTCTCTCACCCCATGGATAGCTTCTCAAATGAAACAATGTTTGTATGGTTTGATCAAAATGATGAGAAAATAAATTTTCTGGCAAGGAATTAAAAGCCCATAAAGACACCCCAAAAACGCAAAACACTGTAAGTGAAAACAGACTGTTGAAACAGAAACTAACTATTAATTTCCTTTCCTTACTGAATATTCTTTTTTAAATTATCACTCCTGTAATACTATTTCACATCGTTTTTAACTATTGGATAATCTTTTTTCAACCAAGGCAAGCAGTAAGAATCAATTATAATTCAATAATCACTACAATCCTTATAAGTACTTTAAATCTCTAAAAGTACTGTGACAAATAATGAATAAGCAACCCTTCCAACATTCACTCCCACAGGCATTATGCTTTCTCCCCACATGATGGTTATGGAGCAGAGAAGAATACATTATTTGCTTAAAGTTCACTGCAAAATAACTATAATACAAACTACAATTGCTGGGTGCTTATCTACAACCACTTTCTCCAACCTATGATCTGTGAAGAAGAAAAAAAAAAAAAAAATCCCCCATCAGTGGGAAACCTCACTCCTGAACAAAGGAAAGGCTCTTCAATGCCCCCTCTAGCATTCTCCTCTCAATTTACTGCTCACATCATCCGTTTGGAACAAGAATTAAGGCAAGATGCCCAGACAGCCAAGCTGTTTTAAAGAAGTTCCTTGCCTGGGATGTGAAGATTTGGGCCCTTATTCTTAGGAACCCACACTGGGCTCAGAGGAGTTAATTTAAAATGATGAGAGAAAATGTCAGATGGCCTAAATGCTTCTCTTTACATGAGTTAAGTGATAAAGCAATATTTACACATGGGGGAGTGGGGAGTCTTGGGTCACCCCCGCCTCTACCCCATTTTTTTCTTCCTTTGTAAAGAAGAAAAATCTCTAGAGACCACCCTAAAACTGCATTTATTCAAACATTTAATATGTAATTAAACCATAAAAATATAAAATATAAGACATTATTATCAAATACATAATAAAAAGTTGACAGCTTTTCTAATCGTGGACTGGCAAAACTAGCAAAGATCCCGGACACCAGGGCAAAATGGCAATCTCTGAAATAAGAGAAGAAATCCAAGGTTTACCAGCTTTCAGTTCAACAAACAATAAGTGACTGAATACTCCGTTTAAAGCCTTGTACCAGAGAGTCAGTACGTATTTACTGAATACCGACCACGTGCCAGGCCATGGGCTAGGCACACAGCCCGGGAGGGTTTCTTGTCTGGCGGGGAAAACAGAAGGTAAACAATTTTTGCACATTTATTAACTATACTTGTACAAGACTCTTGCAGTTGCCACCCTCCTACAAGAAAATCATAACAATCGGGGGTACAGCCAGACATAAAGGCAATCAACCTGCAATCTGTTAGAGAATTAAAAAGACTGATCTGTGGGCTAATTCAGCTGCTGATCTCAGAAGACGACTTGCACATTTGAAGGTGCTACAGCATATGTAACAAGAAGGCCTGACCTAAACCAGGAAGCTAGGTTTCCCTGGAGAAGGAGTATTTAAGTGGAGGCCGAGAGGATGAATCAGCCAAGGGAGAGGAGCAGCGCCAGAGAAGTCCTGATTGGAGCGGAGAAAGCACAGTCTGGGGGAACTGAGATCAGCCTCATCTCTGGGGCTACAAAGCCAGCTGGAAAGCGGAACAAAAAGCAAAAGCAGCAGACCAGGGACCAGCTGCACAGGCCCTCACTGACCACACCAAGGATTTGGTTTATGCAGCTAAAGGTTTTTAGTAGGGGAATAACATGAGCAGATTAAAAGTGTACATGAAGAACTTTTTGCTGGGTGAAAAATGGACTGAAGACAGGCAATTGTTAGATGCAAAGTGATCTTAAAAGACTGAGAAGATGAGACAGAAATGGTAGAAATCATGATAGAGAAAAATGAATGGACTTGAGAAATACAAGTTATGGGCACAAAATGATGAGTAAGAAAGCTGTGGCTCAAAGAATAAAGACAGATCAATTACAATACAGCATCAATAACTAGAAAAGGATTCAGTAAAAGTCAACAGGATGGATGGATGGATGGATGGACAAACAGACAAGAGCAAACAAGGGCACAAATAAGAGATTACTCACAAATTTCAGGCAATGAGCCTGAAGAAATTCTTCACTCTAGTCCCTTTCTGTTTTCTCCTAGGGTTTCCCATTGATTTTCATGTACAGCGGAAATTATATTTATTATAAAAGCAGATGGTAGGCTATTCTTAACCAAGTTACACCCAGAGCAGCACATAGAGAATAGGACAAAGAATGAGTGATTCTGGCACCTTGGAATATAAGAAATACGTGTTAAATGAGGCAGAATTTGAAGAGTTATGAACTAAAATTACAGATACCAACAGAAGGAAAATAGCAATTGTCAGGCTTCAGAGGAAACAGCCGAATTACGTCTGGATAAAAATCCAACGTGGACTAAAAACAGAAGAATGATATGCCTAGCCTCCAAGTAAGACAGGGCACAATGACTCAAACCTTTAGCCCTTTTTGGAACTGAGCAGAGAATAAACAAACGAGTTGAAAGATGAGAGAGTACACTGAAATATATCATCACAGGGAAAGAATTCCATTTCTGTTTACATTATGACAAATAATATGGTAACTCAAAACAACGTCTTCACTTTGGAAAATTAATTCATCACACGACAGATTCTTCAAAACACTTCACATTTGCAACACATTACTAAAAGGGATCAGTCACTAGCATTGTGTAAGACTGGGTCACCATCCTGTCACAAAAACACCCAGTTTCATCCTCTGCTTACTGAACCCCTAATATTAATGCAGGAAAAATAAAACAGTGAACTGAAACATGTCCTAGCCTTTCATATTTCTCAAGTTTCTTTCTCGTTTTCTTTTTTATTAAGCAATTGCTAGGAGATCATTAAAGAAAAATGAGACTTTAGGAAATACTGGACACATTTCAAAGTACAGTATTAAAAGCATTCCGTTATTAAATTTTAACAAAAATATTCTGTAGAATTTGAAAAAAGACATGAATTACTAATAAAATTAATGGGTATATAAGACAACAGGGGGAATATAGGGACAGCCAAAAACAGAAAATTTTACAACAATGTGCTAGATTAGTCATATTTAGGTTTAAAAAAAAAAAAGCACAATTATATCGTCTACATTTCAAGGAGAAGTTAAGGTAAAAACATTAGTGATTCTGCTGGAGCTAGAATTAGAACTGAAAATTCTTGGTTCTTGGAACCAATATTACTGTAATTCATTACACTGGTTTTGCCAAGGATGTACTCCTTCTCTTACTCACCAAAGTAAGATCTGAATACCTACTATGTGCAGATACTGTGCTAAACTCTGAATGTTTCACCACACAGAGTGAATAAAAGATGATTCTTGGTGTGGTGGATTGAGTTGTGTACCCCAGTTTTGACATGTTCTTGTTCTTGGCCTGTTTTCTCTTGGGTATGGACCAAATACAAATAATATCTCTTCAAGGGGTTACCTCAGTTAAGGTGGCCCACTGAATCGAGTTGGGCTTTAATCCAGATTACTGGAGTCCCTTATAAGTCCAGTGAAAGACACTGAGAGACGCCACCAGGATCATCAGGCATTCCACAGAGTCCAGAAGAAAAAGACCCTGCCATGTTCATCTGCACGTGACCAAAAAGCCAAGGATCCAGCATCACTGGCAGCCCGCCCCTGAACGCCAGGCTTCCGGGAAAGCATCATCTTGCTGGTGCCTCAATTTTATACTTCTAGCCAATAAATTCCCATTATTTAAACCAACCCACACATGGTATTTGTTTTAGAAACTGGGAAAGTAAAACATTCAGTGACTATAAAGGCAACAGTATAAACTTCAGCAAGAAAAAATGGCGGGATCTAAGACCACCGTGCAAGGATAGTCAGTCTTTCTTTACTTAGAGCCGTAATTATTAGCCATAGAGCACAACGTTGGGAACTGAAATCTGAAGAAAGGATCACTTAGGTTAAGTAAGTTCTTGTTCTTAAATCTGCATCTCGATCTCTTGGCATTCACTAATTAAAAAAAAAAAAGTGTACTATTATGCATAAGGAACTACACAGGCCCAAACATGAGAAGCAAATAGCCTAGAGAGTTAATTTCTGAATTCTACATTTTACCCCCATCTAAAGTTCTAACAAAGCATTCAGAAAATGCGTGTTTATTTTGTATTCTGACAGATCACTGAAATGGTAAATAAAGAAAAAATACAAAAAATAAAAACGGAGAGAAACTGCAATATTGTGCTATGAGACTTCCCTTGTAAAACTGGTGAATTGATAAGTGAAAAAACTTAGAAGTAGCTGTCACAATCTATGGTGGCAATAATCGAAAATAGTCTAACACTTTTCTAGGAGGAATTGAAAGGAAAAGTAAAAAAAACCAAATGAACATGATAGAAATCCAGCACTAAATTTTATCATGAGAAGGAAAACATGCCAAAGCCAAACAAAAGAATTTTAAAAGTTAGAGAGACGACAATCATTTTCTCACAAGGATTGCTGGAAACAAAGAAAGTTCAAATCTATGAATCAGTCATTTTTCCAGATGATAAACTTAGGTTGCCTGATCTTACGATTTTATCAGGGATGAAGCTTTTATAATAACTTCTTTCTTCTGTGCACCAAAGAGATTTTCAAACAGAGCAAGCAAGCAATGACAGACAGAAGAAATGAGATTATAAACTCTAATCAAAGTGAATTCAAGGGCGGCTGCCGTGGCTCAGCAGGCAGAGCTCCTACCTGCCATGCTGGAGGTCTGGAGTTTGATTCCTGGTGCCTCCTGCCCATATGCAAATTAAAAAAAAAAAAAGTGAATTCAAAAAATTAATCATCAGAGAATTGCTGCTTTTGCTCAGAATGTAGAAAATTATAAGAGAACATAGTTTCCATCTTAACAATAAGAACAAGATGGACAACCGATTATGTCATCATTTTTTAAAATACCTGAAATCTGAAGATGCAAAGAAACCTAGTAAACTAACATTCAGAAAAAGATAAGGAACTCCTTGAAGAAGACAGACCACCCCACTAAAAGGATGAGTTGCTTTCAGCCTTGGTTGAACAGCACTACAAAGAAGAAGCTATCAGAGATTAAGAGCAATGGAATTTCAACAAATTTAAAAATTTTTAAATCTTTAGCTAAATTTTAACATAGAGTTTGCACCCACCTTCCAACTCTTTTCCATGGGATTCTACCTGACAGATCACTGAGCTATATTTGGGATTCTGCCAAATACTCATGAGAATGTCTGAGAGCAGGTCAAGACTGCAGAAAGAGAACACACCTGACATGTGTGCATGAGGGCAGGGCAGGAGAACTGAGAGAACACTCCGGGTACTCTATGCTCTCACTGAGAACACAGGGGCCTCCTGGGACTTGGGTAGGAGAGTTGAGAGAGGTGCCCACAGACATTTGGGACCTTTGGAGATTGAGGGCAGGTCCAAACTAAGACAACCCTTCCAAAGAAATCTTCAAATCACATGAAGCCTGTGATAAAATGAATCTAATTAAAGAATACCAAAGCCCAGCTCTAGCTCAAAATAAACCGAGTCAGCCCTAAACTCTAGCGAATTAACGGAAGGACGGACATGTCCTTTTAAAAGGCCTAAATATTTACTCCACTATTCTTTTACACACAGTATCTGGCTTTCAACCAAAAACTTCAGACAGGTGAAGTAAGAAAATGTAACCCACTATCAAGAAAAGTAATCAAGAGAACCAGATCCAGAGAGACCCTATATATATATATATATACTGGTGGGGGGGGGGGTAGGGGAATCAAGAAAACCTAGAAATAATTATGTTTAAGGATCCAGTGCAAAAGGTGGTCAACATGCATGAACTGATGGGGAATTTCAACAGAAAGATGGAAACTATTAAAAAGAGATGAATGGATATGCAAGAAATGAAAGATACAACACAGGAGTTAAGAATTCTTTAGACAGGTCTGACACAACAGAGGAAAGAATTAGCCAATGTGAAGACAGGTCAAGAGAAACTAACTAAACTGAAACACAAATAGAAAAGACAAGTGGGAAAAATGGATCAAAGAATCTAATCACTTTAAGGCAATATCAAATGTTTTAACATCATGTAAGTGGAATCCCAGAATGTGAAGGAAATTAAAATGGGACAGAAGAAATATTTGAGGAGATAATGGCTAAGATCTTCCAAATTTGATATGAAATATCAGCCCAGGTGTCCAAGAACTTCAGTGAATCCTAAGCTAAGCCGGATAAAATAAAGAAAACCAAACCTAGGCACAACATAATCAATTTCTAAAAATTAAAAAATTTAAAAAAAAAACAAAAGGAAAATCTTGAAAGCAGAAAGAAAAAAAGTAGAAATACAGGGATCATTAATGAGAAAGAAAGATGACATCATCAGAAATAAATGGAAGCCTGAAGACCACAAAATGACTTCTCTGAAGTGCTGGGGTGGGGGTGGGGGGTGGGGAGGACATGGGCTACTGACTTTTTTTATTCCTAATATAGTCAGATAGTCATTATCAAGGGTCAGGGCTCCTGGATTACAGTTCAACAATTTCAGGGATTTCTTTCTGGCTATTCTAAAATAATAGACACTGAAAAGAAATATCTATATAATGAGGGAGTACTCATTTTTAAATCCTAAATTCTCAATTACAGCACCTCCCTCTCCCATTAGTTATCTCTTAGCGAGAGAGGTGGAAAACTGAAGATAGAACTGTTTTTCCACTTTGTTTTTTTATACTTTTTGTTGTACTCCCAAATATACAACTCAAGATTTCTCATTTTAACCACTTTCAAGTGCACAATTCAGTGGCATTAATTCTCCTCATAATATTGTGCTGCCATCACTAGAATCCATATCTCAACTTCTTCATCACCTCAAAGGCAAACTCTGTACCCACTGAGCAGTAATTCCCCCTCCGCCACATCCACTGCCTTCTCCCCACCGCCACGGCTGCTGGTAACCTGCAATCTATCTGTCTCTATGAAGTTTGATTATATGTATTTCATATAAATGAGATCATACAATCATAAAACATAAAATCAATACAAGAGTCCCAGCTCTAGGAGAGCCCCAACAGGCCCACGGCAGAAAAGGGACTGGGCAGGGGCCTGGACAGCTGAGCTACTGGGTCCTTCACGATGAGATTTTGGAGTGCCTCTCCTCTGTGTAGTTGGTAGTTTGGGGTAGTGAAGAGATGGCTGACAGTGTCAGAACCTTTCTCTGGGACCTTAGCAGGGAACTCGAAGACTCCATCTGGGGCATTTATATCATTTCAAAACTAGATGCTCAAATATAGCCAAAGACAGAAGAGCAGTGGTGGCAAAAAGCAAATAGTGAATTGGCCCTGCAGAGAGTCCAAAGCCTAGAGTGGAAGCAGGAGAGTGAACCACCTTGTTAGCATTTTCCAGTGCCAGGCTTGGAATGGCGGAGTATTCTGGTCTGGTCTTCTCTTGTTTTACCAAATGTTTATTCCTGTGTTTCAGTCTGTAATAGCACAAAGCACTGGTGATCCATCACTACGTGGAGATGTTTGGTCGTGGCTGGAATTCTTCCTTACATTAATTTTCAATGCTCTTTGGGTGCTCCCCCTGTCTGTGCTTAACAAAATGCCATTTGGGTGCTCCCCCTGTCTGTGCTTAGCAAAATGCCATTTGGGTGCTCCCCCTGTCTGTGCTTAGCAAAATGCCATAACAGCTACAGGGAGGAAGCTGCATCCATACCCTAGTATCAACAAAATAATTGCTGACATGCTTTTCAACCTTTTGCTGCAGGCTCTTTTCCTCATCCAGGCAATGTTTGTCAGTCTCTTTCCCATCTATCTTATTGGCCAGCTGGTTAGTCCCTTGCATATGACCCCTCTCCACTCTCCTGACTGCTTCGAATATCACTGGTTCAATAAAGAAATTGAAATGCACTAGTGGTTGTCAAATAAAGCAAGGAATTGGCCTTACTACGTCGGACTTGGTTCTCCCTGGGCTTTTCTCACAGCAACGCAGTCCTCATACTTCCCCTGTTCACCTTTCCCTACCCAGGAAAGGCAGGAGGCACTCTACTAAGGGCTCTCTGCATAGCCCCTTCCCTCTGAGGAATTGGAATTTTTGTCTCCAGTGCATGGAAGACAGAGTCTCCTGACACCAGTACGTGGATTTTTACCACTACAAAGAGTCTGACAGGACCACAGATTTTTCTGCAGCTATTTTCTAGCATTTGCCAGCCCCTGTATGTGGATTGATTTGAATACTTTGTCTTTCTCCCTGTGTCATTTACCCTCCCCTTCCTGCCTTCCACTATCTTGGCTGAATGGATTCTGTAAATCTAACTGTTGCAATGTGCGGACATTTTTTCTTCTGTGAAACACACACATTAGATATGGAGGAAAGGAATTGTTCCTGGTCACTCCCTTTATAGCCATCACTGTTTTGTTTCTTATAGCGCAGGCTTGGTTTTGGTCTCTTGCTCTACTGCAAAAAAGAAAGGCTGAAGACATGGGGCAGGAGGAAAGACCTCCCAGCCAGATGTGCTGGGGGGGTTTTTTGTTTTGTTTTTCTGCATGGGCAGGCACTGGGAATTAAACCCGGGTCTCCAGCATGGCAGGCAAGAACTCTGCCTGCTGGGCCACCGTGGCCTGCCCTGTGCTGGGTTTTTAGGAGTGATTTTCTTTCTTCCCCTTGAAGGGGAAAAAGCCTTTTTTCACTGGTACATTTAAAGTTCCCCAAGTGTGGGGAGGTACCAATTTGGTCAGAGAACATAAACTTTTTAATTCTGAGAGGTCTGAAATGCATTGTTGGCCTCTACCACATCTGTCTCGTATTTCAAAGAAATATTGGGTGCTGAAAATAGGAACTGATGGGTTAAACTTATTAAACACATTATACCTGTGATTGTTAGGCTTTTTCCTATTGTTTTAAGAGACTAAATGAGGGGGATAGGGTGGGCAGGGTGTCAAAATTGTACATTTTTAAAATCCCACAACTAAACATGAGCTGGTTATCTACAAAAAAAAAATCAACATGAGATAAAATGGAATACTAAAAAAATACTCAATTCACTAAAAAGGCAGCAAAGAAGGGGAACAAAGGGCCAAAGGACAGATGGTAGGCCTATACCCACAGATTACAATAATTACATTAAATATAAATGAACTAAATTCCCTAGTTAAAAAGCAAAGAACAGGGTGGGACATGATGGCTTGGGCAGGCCACAGGGGCTCAGCAGGCAGAGTTCTTACTTGCTATGCCAGAGGCCTGGGTGTGATTCCTGGTGTCTGCCCATGCAGGAGAAACAAAACAAAACAAAGAACACGTAATTTTTAAAAAACAAAACCTAATTATGTTTTTTATAAACATAAAGACATAGGTAAAAAGGAAAACTAGGAGTACAAAGATATATGCTACAAACACCAAGCATAAAAAAGCTGGTATGGCACTTCAATATCAGAAAGAGTATGTTTCAAGATAAAGATTATTAGCAAAAACAATGAGGCATCCCATATAATGAGAGATGGGTCAGTTCATCAGAAGACATTCATAATAGTCCATGTACTCCCCACAAAAAAGCTCTCAAATTCATAATACTTGAACAAAAATCGGCAAAATCAAAGGAAAACAGGAAAGTGTCCTAATCAAGGCTAGAGATTTTAACATCTCTATCTTAGCAATAAATAGAACAAGTAAACCAAAAAATAAAAAATATCAAAGATTTGAGCAATGCTAACAACTTGAGAACACCATATGCAACAGCAAAAAACTCATCTTTCTCAAGTGTACACATAACATTTACTTAGCTATGTCATATTTTGGGATACTTATTTGGAAATGTACTGGACATTATAAGGGGAAAAAATAGATAAGCTTCAATCCCTGTCTCAAACAATACATCCCCCCAAAATTATTGATAGCTTATAGACCAAAACGTAAAAGATAAAATTATAAGGCTTTTACAAGAAAACACGAGAAAAATATCTTCGTGACCTTGGGGTCATGAAAAACAAGACCTAATTATGTTTCTTATAAACATAAAGACACAGGTAAAAAGGAAAAATATGAATGAGAAATGAAAGAGAAATGAAAACATATGCCCACAAAAACTGTTGTACACAACTGTTCACTACAATTTTATCACAAAAGCTAAAAACTTTCTCTATGATTCTCAGACTAATGACCCTCATAATACATTTTTTTAAATAAATCCATATCAATATCAATCCATATTTCCTCTTAAATACCAGAACCAATATGAAATGTGGCTTTCAATACACCACTGCCATCTTTAGGGAGTAATCTTACTCTCTGAAAAACATAGAAAGCTAGTTAGAAATCCTCTATCTCCACATTCTACCAATTACATTTCAATTCTTGAAAAGTAACTTCCTTTCCTATTTTTTCTATACCAGAATCATGCACTGAAAAAGAAAACACTGCAATTACATTCAGCTCCACAAACGTGTTGAGGGTCTTTGCTTTAGGAAATGCACTGCTGACATTTCGGACCAGATAATACTTAGTTGTGGAGAGTTGTCCTATGCACTATAGGATGTTTAGCAGTATCAACGGCCTCCATCCATTTCTACTACGTGTTACTAGTTCTTTCCACTTCCCCTCCATAAGCCAGTTATGATGCTCAAAAATGCCTCCAACTTTGCCAAATGTCCCTAGGGAGAGAACAATCACTCACAGTTGAAAACCATTAATTTAAAGGATTATCTGTGATTTCTTTTGCCTTTGGCCTTCCTTCTCCTGAGCTTTCATATACATAATCTTCAAGTTATCAGTTTAAGTCACTTTACCTACAAAGCTTTCACAGTCAGGCCTTTCTCCCTAACACTGCTCAGCTCCCACAGCACTCTAGATATACTTCCAAACTGTTATTTGATTGCAAACGTTCTTAGGCTCCGAGTTCTGCTGAGGTCAAGGCTTTGTTTCTGGCTTACACTTGCATTCTTAGTGCTAAACACAGTCAACAACTGCTTTATGTGACTGGGTGTGATGTATTTTAAAATATCATACACATTACTACAGCTAATATGCTAATAAACATTCTTATTATTCAGTCCAACTGTATGGGCTTCTGGAAGCAAAATGTTCTTAATTCACCATTTTACACTGACAAGCAGACAGTACAGTACCATGCAATTGTGGATGCCAAATAAAAACACTCCAAAACATACGTTTCAGATACAAAGGTGATTTCATCCTTCCATCATCATCTTGAAAATATAAATGGATGAATCTTAAAAGTAAGAAGCATCTTGTCATCATTTCAAGATGATGACACTAGGAACTAGGCAAAATCAAGCCAAATATAATAACAGCAATGTCAGATTCATAAAAGCAAAGTAGGAAGCATTTTCTTTAAGCAATGCCTGAAAGTGGGAGAACTTCACAGCACGCCAATTATTTATCAGGCATATGTGTGGGGTCGTGGCACATTGGGGCAAGCAGGCCACTGAAGCTAAAAGGATATTATATAACAAAATTGTCGGGGGGGGGGATGCACTGAGGGGGAGGGGGAGTACAAGTTCACCATTCAAGGGGTGAAAAGCTGCATCTCTTCACAGACTACAGCTTGCTATGAAGAAAATAACTACTTGCAATTCTTTTTCTCCAACCCAAAATGAGTGGCACGATCATTCACAATCCATGGTATTTGAACTTTGGCTGGCAAGAAGAAGTGAATGCTTCCCATCATGTTAAGAGCCTGTTTTAGCTATGGTAGGTTTTTTGTGTTTTGTTTGGTTTGTAGCTTGAGATATATTTCACACACCATAAAATTTGCCCATTTAAAGAGTACAATTTATGTCAATTAGTGATCATATATGTGGAACGGAATGATCAAAAGTTAAGAATGTTTGCATTTGTTTGGTGTTTTTTGGTAGTTTAAAAAAATAAAAAAATTAATTAAAAAAATGTAAAAACTTAAAAAAAATAAAGAGTACAATTTCATGATTTTCAGTACACTCACAGAGTTGTGAAAATATTACCAAAATCAATTTTAGAACATTTTCTTCACCCCATAAAGAAACCCCACACCTATTTCAGGTCACTCCTCATTTCTCCCCAACACCCTCAGACCTAGCACACTATTAATATACTTTCTCTATATAGATTTACTATTCTGGACATTTCGTATAAACAAAATCATATAATATGTGGCCTATTATGACTGAATCCTTTCATTTAGCACAATGTTTACAAGGTTTACAATCATACATAGTACATTGTATGTATTAGTATTTTCTTTTTATTGCAAAGTGATATTTCATTTTATGGATACTCCACATTTTATTTATCCATTTGTCAGTTGATATGTGGGGTCTTTCCACTTCGACTATTATGAATAATACTGCTTTGAATATGCATATGCACGTTTTTGTTTGGACATAGATTTGCATTTTTCCTGGGTATGTACCTAGGAATAGAATTCCTGGGTCATATGGTAATTCTATATAGGTTTATCATTTTGAGGAACTGCCAAACTGTTTTCCAAAGTAACTAACTATACTATTTTAAAATCCCCAAACAGCAGTGTATAAGGTCCAATTTCTGCACATCCTCACTAACACTTATTGTTTTTATTATCACCATCCTAGAGAGCGGGAGATGCTTCAGATTTGCATTTTCCTAGCAACGAATGATGTTGATCTTTCCCTGTGTTTATGGCCACTTGTATGTTTTCTTTAGAGAAACAACTATGTCCTTTCTTCATTTTTTTTTAATTGGGTTGCCTTTTTATTTCGAGATAGGAGCTTTTATTATATACTCTGGAGACAAGTCCTTTATCTGATACATGATTTGCAGACATTTTCTCCCATTCTACAGGTTGAAAGTTTTTCACTTTCATTACTATGTTGTTAGCACCATGTGTTCTTAAATATTGCCTCTCAGCTAAGAAGATACTCAAAGAAACCTTTTAATGAATGGAAGGGAAAAATACGTAGCCCACATCCATCTAACCAAAATCAAAGAAGAATGGCTGGTTGTTCCCTGCCTCCCCAGTAACCAATTTCCCCTTCATTCTCAGTAGCTGATTCCCCAGGTATTAGAACAGTCCATGGGTGCCCAAAATGCAAGAGACCATTTCCCAGCCTCCACAGACAGCTGTAACCATCTGACTTCCTTCACGTCAATGGCATGTGGAAAGTGTCTTAAAGCAAGAGAAAGTGGGAGCGACACATGGGAGCAGGCAGCAGGCATCTTAGACCTCAGGTGATCTGGAAAAGGTAAGAGGGGGAAGGACCTGGCTCCTTGGAGCACTCTTACCAACCTGTAATGACTACCTCTGGACTTCCTGAGCAAGAAAAAAATTAACTTCACACTGTTGAAACCATCTTATTTCATCTTACTTTCTGTTATATGCAACCAAACGCGATCCTAACCAAAGCTGCAATTCAGTGAACGCTGTCACTTTATACACACACACACACACACACACACACACATGCACACACATATACATACACACATATACATACAGATATATACACACAGATTGAATGCTAGCCCTGGCTCCATTGTACAGTTTATTAATTTCACCTACTGTCACAATGCCACCTGACTACTTTTCCAAAACAAAGAGATAAAATAGCAAAAACTAATACCAGGAAAAACAAAATAAGTTTATATTAAACACATCCAATTGCTATGAAATTGCTCTATGAGGGTACCCAGTAACAGTTGTGCACAGACGACTTCAGAAACCCATTTATAATACCCATGTGCCCCAAACTAGGTTAAGTTTATTTTCCTTTAATAAGTAGGATAAAAACACTGGAGTTTTTTGTACGGCAGTGTGGTAAAGAAGAAAAGAACAGTTAATTGACAGCCGCTTGACTGAATCTAATTTCAATTCTACAACTTCTATACATCAATTCGGTTTCATTTAATCCAGCAGAAATTTGGTGAATGGTTACCACATATAACACATTGTATTTGGTATTGCAATATGCATGCTAACACAGGTTCTCTACCTTCATGGAATTCATAATTTAATCTAATAGTTAGAAATTACTTACAATTTCCAGGAGTCTACTTTGGCCAGGAATCAGGGAAATGGGTAAGAGAAGATCCCACTTCATTCAATCTCCTCACAAAATAATGTCTTTGAAGCCCCAGGATTAGGCTAGTGACACCTCAAGGTATACCAACCTCCCACACACACCAGATTTTGTTCCACAAATGGGAGACCAACAGCAACACAATGGCAGGAACCTAGGAGCCTCCACAAGCACCATCCATTGGTAGCATCAAACATGAGATGTTTCCTTTTTTAGAGGAGAAGAAGTAAAACAAAGACAACAAGAATCTATAAATCAAATGAAAGACAGCTTGAATCCGAAGACTCGAGGAGACAAATTTTCAGAGTTCACCAAAGAGTTTTAGAAAAAGTTCAGATTTGTGAATAAGCACGTATTATTTTTGAAAATTAAAGATTCACAGGATATTTAGTTCTATAATTCATAATATTATGTGAAATGCTGGATTCCATAAAGATAGCATACCACCTTCCTCTCCAACCCAGCAAGAACTCTTGGAAAATATACAAAAGCAAATGAATACCCTCCACTTCTGCACTGTTTGAAATGCCCATCAGGTATCTCTAATACAAGAATCTGGAGTTCAGGGAGGTAGTACCAAGTAGAGACAAAAAGTTCGGGAGTTACCAACATACAGGTGACACTTGCAATCAAGAGGCTAGAGGAAGTCTAAATAGAGAAGCACTTTAAGAGAACTTCAAAAGCAAAATGTCCGGGAAATAAAGAACTGGCAAAAGCATCTTAAAAAGGACCAGCCAGTGGGAAGAGAGGGAAAAAGAGGCAGGTGGGATGTTCTTGAAGCAAGTATATCAATGAGGAGAGAGCAGTCAGCCATGTCAAATGATATGATATGAGGGCTGAGAACTGACCCAGTGGACTGAGCAACACAGAGATCATTGATGACCTTAACAAAAGTACAGGGGCAGGAGCAAAGGTCTGATTGGAAAGTCTTCATAAGAGAACAAACAGGAGGAAATAAATTTGGGACCATCAACATAAAAGCTCTTTGATGGATTCTGCTATTTATGGGAGGATATGTGCTGTTCACTCAGCCTGGCATGTGAGTCTCAGTTACCAGCTGACTCTAAATAATCTTTAGTTATTCATTTAGGTACCAGATCCACTGGATGCCTTCCTTTAACCGTCTAGACTAGATTGCTGGGCATTCCCAAAACAAAACAAAACAAAAACAGATTTCTGCAAGAGAGAGTAGAAGCTAGGGATCCATACCTCTCTCGCTCCACTTTAATAAGGGAATTCTCTTTTTTATTGTTTTACATATGCATAATGTAAAATTTTATTTGAAAAGAAGGTCTCCCTCAAAAGCAGCTTGAAAACCACTAGAAGAAATCAGTTGTAGGTTTTCCCTATGTCTGAGAGTCTCCTCATACAGTGTTATCCTTTTTATACGAAAATGGCGCTATAGAAATCCCTCATGGATCCCTGTGACTGGGAGATAGGGCGGTTATAATCCCAATAAGGCTCAGGGTTGACCAAGAACATTCAGCAAGATCAATGCCTCATAGACAATAAGGAATTAGGGAAAAACAATACAAATCGTTTTAAAAATACATGGAAATACCAGAAATCCTGCTTCCAAAACAAATCAGTGTTTTCTCATTCAATGAATTTTCTAGTAGACAACCCTGCTGTCTCACATTCATCAACTATTTAGAAAACATCATAATCACAAAGTAATATATTCAAGATCTAAGAGGCAGAATGCAGGAGTTCAAATCTTAGCTCTTACATTTCTTAGCTGTGTGACCTTGGGAGAACGTCTGAACCATGCCACGCCTTAGTTTTTCCTAATCAAATGGGAAGGGTAATATATACCTAGCAGAGCTATTGTGAGGAGTAAATGAGAAAAAACAGAAAAATTCAGAACACTGGCACTTAGGACTCAGTCAATACTAGTCAATGCTAGTTTGCACAATGGATGTGTGCAAACATATATATGCTCAAGTTTTTTTATACAGACTTATCACATTTTAAAAGTTTTTGAATCAGTCCTTACCAGCTTGAAATTTAACCTGTTTTACACTGACACTCTCCTTCCCTTCTTTTTTTCCCCAATGTTGGCAAAATGCTAATTAAAATACCTTTCTTTTTCAGAGTCGCACCAAATTATCATCATTCTTGAAGGTACATTTTTACATATCTGATCTTTAACTCATCTACTGGAAAATGAAACAGATCTTCCGTCTCTGTACTACATGCCACAGACCCACCTACACTGGCTAAGAGAAATGGAAGCCTTAATTATTTTTGTACACTTAAGTTCTGACCTCCATTGAATTTCTGTAGGAAAAAAAACATCTCATACTGCAAACTTTTACTATACAAATATGAAACTGCCTTATCTAAAAAGACATTGCTGCCACAACCTGGGCTGGCAAGAAATCACTACAGAGCAGTCATTAATAAGGAAATATTGTATGAGTACCGGGAATTCTCCAGTGCTCCTGAAAGCCATCGAAACAAGTGCCAGGTAAGGAGTTATTGACAGACTTGAGGTTTTCCATTCTTTACCTCCTCCTCTCTGGTGGAGACTGCTGAATAACTAAGTAGCTAAAAGTTACACACACATAAAAAAAAATAATAACTAGTCTTTAAATAAACAGAGTTTGCCTGAGACCATCATATACAGAGTATATCCACTGCATATTCCCACACCAATAAATGAATTTTGTTCTGTATTAATAATTAATCCCCCCTTTGGGCTCTGTCACCTACTTCCTTGCTCTCAACTCACTATTCTTTTAATGCCACCAAAAAGGGTTGGGTCGACAATGAAATGCTGTAACGATATTTGCTAAGCGGCAACAGTGGAGAGAAAAACTGCAAACTTAAGCCAAGATTAAACTATTGCACTCCACAGCTAAACACTGTGAACAAAACTAAATTGCTCATAATAAATACACAGACTGGAAGTCAAACAAGATAACATTCTCCCTGGCCATGGGAATCTAAGTTACCATTAGCTTCTATAAAAAATAGTTTTTTTTAATGACTTTCATCAAGTCCAAAAATTCTAATAACTTACCGGTCAGTAACTTCTACATCAAAACAAAACCGTCTGTCAATGGTGTCAGTGTGCCTTTTGGTACATTCTTTCAAAAAGATGACCTCTCCATCCCCCTGCAAATAATCATTTTAAACACTCTCAAAAACTACAGTATAAATATATACAGTGAGACACTTTATATTAGGAAGGAAAAATAAGGTTCAAGATTTTAAGCACCTTCTCTTTATCATACTCTCTTTCAAACTAGTTTCTGTTTGAATCCAAAACGTCAGCAAGTTTTGTCATTCTCCTTTTCTTAAGGTTTTCTAGATCTTGTTTTGGTTATTGCAATATTAAACCAAATATAATCAATGTTAATTTTAAAAGGTGGATTAAAAAATAGTTTCCATCTTCTAAAATGATATTTGTTATTCTCCGGCCACACTCATTTAAAATGAGCAATATTTTTATTTCACATTAGGTAAAACCGTATGTCAGTATGTGACCATTTATGACCTATTAAACAAATTCCAGATGGATCAACCTCCAAGGACACCAACGGTCCCAGATCAGCTACTGTGATCATCTAAAGCTACAACCACTCAATCTATTGGCTTTGCTAGTCCCTAAGTGAAAATCACCCTGAATTTATCTTTAGTTATTTTTTTAAATAAATAAACCATCTCTCTAAGAGAATTCAAAAACATTAAAAGACAGGAGACAGAAGCAATACAGATCCTCAATAAAGAACAACTCTAAGAAGTCTAAGTATACACTTGTAGAACATAATATTGTCTAGACTGTGAGACTCTTTGAATAATATTAAACTAACATTCAAATATACTAATATCCAAAATAGCACAATCATTATATTCTAAAATGTATTTTTTTTATTTAGTGACTAACATAGAAAAATATCACTAAGCAGACAGGGCTTAAAACTTAAATTAGCTCTAGCAGGAAACTCAGAATCAAACTTGAGGCTCAATCTTAACCCCAACATCTTCAAGAGTGACATCTTCACCTCCTCCTCTTCTCCCTGGCTCTGATTTTCCCAAGCCTGTATCACTGAACTTGTTACATAAATGTGTTTTCACTATAAGCTACTTTAAATATTTCTCAGGAAGCATTAGACATAAATAGAAGTAAACTTGCATTATTTTCCTATTCACTTGAACAAAACTATGCCCAGCCATTCAGCATAGAATGAATGAGCCTACCGCTTATAAATGGGTTACCAATTAGCTTCAATATTAGCTGGCACAGCTTTGTCTCCAAACCACTGATTACTCTTGTGAGCTGCAGCTTCTATTTAAAACACATATAATGACCATCATTTCCTTTATAGCCAATTCTTGTGGTGTTCTTGCTCTTTTTTTTTCTATTATGCTTTGTTCTGCTGTTTATTTCTCTGGAAGAGTAGTTAACCAATTAAGGAATATCTAAGTGAGAACCTTGCAAGCCTAACTGAACAAATGTAAAACTCATTAAAGATCACTCTGCTTTACAATGTTTTCAGGCTGTGACTGCATGTGGCAAGGCAGACCTCCTGTGTAAATACTGATGGACCAGGCACCGCCTCGCTGAGCTGTAAATGCTTGTTCTGTTATCTTTTTCTCCCAGTAACAGCAATATTAAAGGATTTGAATGTCCTCTTAATGAGATAAGAAAAAAAAACTTTAAAAACCCTTGCATGCAATTCAGAACACACAGGACACAGGAATTACTCTGTCTTACGGGTTGTTTTTTATTGCTGCTGTTGTTCTTTGGTTTTTTTTTTTTTAGAAAACAAAAAATTTAATCCTAAAAACAAAAAGAAAACGTATTTAATAGTGAATATAAACTAACACCATCAGAGTCTGCCTCTCATAGAGAATTAAAAGTAGTGCAACAAAATACTTACTACAAGTTTGCCCCCAGATCTGTGCTCAAACGGGATCATGCTGAACTTCTTAGCTGCTTTCCGATACATGCAGTAGTGTTTTACCCAACTGGAACCAAATGGAGCAGGCCCTTCAACAAAAGACAGCACTTTATATTTCCCTCATAAATAATCAGATATGCCAGGTGCAAACACATTAATAAAGAGGGAAAACCCAAAAAGCAGCAACTAATAATAACACACCTCAACAAAACAATTATTAGCATTGCTGCTGGTGCTAATAAAAGAGAGAAACTAGGGACAAGAAGAAAAAACATACAGATAACTTGAGGCAAGAACCTAAGATATTTTTACCAACACAGCGGTAACTTAAAGACAAAGTTTTAGAATAGTTTCCTAGAAGAACCATCAGTCATCTCATACGTGAAACCTCTGACTCGTAAGCTATATTCTGATTGCTTGCTTCTAGGTATTAAGAACTTACATGGGTGTCAAATGTTCCACTCATCGTATGTGATGGTTTGGAGCTCAATTTCGGTCTCTTAGAATGGAAGAACTATAGAATCAGGGAGCTGAGAAAAGGCCTCAAGCCTGGAAACCCACCGGGAGCTTGAACTCCACTACAGCACCCAGGTAAGCAGCTGCCCTGGACTAACAATGGTAAAGCTCAGCTTTAGAAATGAAAGGGGAATGATAAGCAATATAGGATCCATAAAGCAGGATGAGCTGTCCACAGACGCACTTGAGTTTTCTCAGAACCCCTTTGACCTCTTGCTAAATCAGTATTGCCACCATCTGAGCTCTTAAAGGGCAGTGAATGAGCAGCCCATGTCAGGGGTCCCAGCATCTGGAATTTTCACATACCAGTAAAAGTGCAAACATAACAAAACAGACAAAAGTTTGACCCAACACAGGTTGACAACATTTTCTTTTACCAAGACATTTTTTTAAGGCAATTAGTATTGAGTGTCACCATAAATTTGTCTACAAACAAACAAATCTTCTATTTCTAAAAATCTATAAGGTCAGGATGCAAGGGTGGCTCAGTGGTAGAATTCTCACCTTCCATGCGGGAGACCCGGGTTCGATTCCCAGACCATATACCCCCCAACCACCCCACCCCACCCCCACCAAAAAAAAAAAACCAGTAAGGTCAAACTCAGGAGGGGGACAAAAGAGTAATTTTAAAGGAATGCAATTAGTTTTTGAGAAAGCTCATTGCATTGTCTTACGGGGATGGGGTGGGGGACAAAGGGTTAGTAGTACACAGTCAACTTCACCTTGAACCATCATTGGTCCAAAGACCAGAATTCAGGAACCAGCAGGGTGTGTGTTATAACTATCATTTGTATAGTGCTCTACGGTTCACAAAAATAATTCACAGATAAGTCACTTAATACTAAGAAAAAGAAACCTCAAGGACTGGTATGGCACATTAGTGTCTATCTATATGAAAGAAATTTGAGCTTAGACCAAAGACCTCAGAAATGATGAAGCCAAACTTAGAAATCAGAGGTTCCAGCCCCAAATCTCATTGCCTTTCCAATAATCAAGCCATCAGCCCCTCTCACACGCACCTGCCCCTTCTCAGCTGACTTCAAGCACAGAGGGTACAGATGCTCCTTCCCACCTGGGAAAGCTCCAAGCAGTACTGGGGAGAGGGTGCAGACAGACCCCAGGTTCACTAACAGTTCCATTATTTGGTAGCTGTATTATCTGGGAAACATTATTTATCTCACAGCGCCTCGGTTATCTCAGCAATGCATGGGATAGTATCACCTCACACTTTATGGGGTTGTTTTATGGACTACAGGAGAAGAGTTGCATAAAGCACTTACTATAACACACAGCCCAGCATTTAGTAAGTGAAAGGATTTCACCACTACTGTTAATACTGTTTTTCCCAAGCCAGTTTCAGCTCAATTCCTCTCCAAGCTAACACCTGAAACAACCGTCATTAATCTATCCAAAAATTAAAGCTTCCAATGATTTTTACATGGGCATAGAGTACCATGTAAAAAAAAAAAAACCTATCATCCGCATGTGTGTACCCTAGATCTTGAGTTCTTTCAAATTTAATAAACAAACTGGGATTAAAGAGATACATCATCAGAAAATTTCAGAGTTCCACCATGTCCCATAACTGCTGTACAAGATGAGTGAAGAGTACGATGTCCCAGATAAAATAAGGGCAAATGAACAAAAGTATAACATTCTGCTGACAGCATAGAACATTTCCTCTCATTCAAAAAGCACAGATATCATGTGATTGCTCCCTAAATATTCTCTGCGACTAAGCTGGTCAGTCTGAAAACCCTACAAACTGGCCAAGCTGAACAAATGAAATGAAAATCGTCAGGCAGGCACTCTAATCATCATCAAGGAGGAGGAGGAGGAAAAATAGTGAATACGTGAACATTTTCACATTTTCCTCCTTTCACATGATAATGTTCTACAACTGAAAAAGTAACCATTAAGAACGTCACTGTAAAAACAACCAAACAAACCAAAAAAGACCAAACTGTTAAAAGTTTGAGAAAGTTTGGGGGTACCTTAATTTTCAAAATAAGGACACTCTATGTGCTGCATATTCACTAAAACGGTAACAATGCTAAAAAATCTCTGTGAAGCAGGTTAGGATGCTTTCTAGGAATATTTTTTATAGCCATCTGGAATCTTCCTGATAACTTTAGTAAAAACTTAAACTATCCCAGATGGATATGGAGGAGGAATAGAAATATGTCCCCCTTAACTGTAACTTGAAGGAGAGGAGAGGTGTGAGCAGGATATGTACGTGTGTGTGTGCACGCACGCATGCACACATGTGTGTACTGGAGATAGGAATGGGGGGAGGGAAGATAGGAGGGAAAAGGTAATAATCGTGAAAACAAATAGCAATACCCTTTCAGGTCTGCCTGTCCTCCAGCCTTCCCCCACACTATGGCTCCTTAACAATCAAGTTCCTTGGAGGCACCATGAAAAGGGGGTACAGTAGGGTGCCAGGAACAAAGTGCCACAGCCCCCCCTAACCGCACGTTCCCACCTCTACAGCAGGAAAGCGTTTTCTGCCAACATGCAAAATAGGCCTCCTAAGATAGGAGGGAGCAAAGAAAGTGGTCTGGATAATTGCTCCAAATTTATCACAGTCATTATAATAATAAGACCAGAGTGTGACTATAACTTGGATTTTTTAGCCAGTCATTCAACCATTGTTTGAATGCCTCTTACTTTTTTCCTGCACATAAAGGTAGCCTTCTGCTGTAAACTGACTTGCTCGTTTGTGGTCCTTGGGATTCTGTCTGATTTTGTTCATAAGTTCTTCCACCTCTGACCTTGTTCCTTCAAAACGATTTCGTGTCTGAAATGGACAAAAAATGCAAATAAATACATATATATCTTTTTACTTCTCATGTGAGTTTTTTTCCACTTACGTTTTTAAATCTCTGGATAAGTAAAAGGTAATGAAACTCCCAAGATTTTTGTATAAATTTCTCAAAATATCCCCATTCTTCTCAATGCCTTCTTATTGAGATGCTTAGTCCAAGAAAAAAATAAGAAGAGCTAATATAGGAGTATAAGCCAAGGCAACTTAAGGTAATTTATTTTTGAACTTTTAACATCAAGAATAATTCTAGTATTCTACATTATAATTCCTGCCTTCAATTCTCACACTGTTACTAAAATCTTAAATTAAAAACAAAATTGGATCATCAAATATCTACTTTGGGAAATCATTCCATTACAATAATCAATCTCATTCAATTCATCACTATTATACTAGCAGTATATCTAAGTATGCAGAACCTAAAAATTTTAATTCTTTTAAAAGCTAATGATTATTGTCCAGGTCATGATAATAACACTTGACAATGGCTTTTCTTCCCCCAGAAGGAAGGAGGTGGAAATATAGCTCAACGACCTAATAGAAATAATGTATTTGACATAGGAAGAGACAAATCACATTTCTGAAACCCAGAAGACTTAGTATGCCAATATCTCTTAACAGCTACCCTGAAAAATGGATATGTAAGGTAAAGTAACAAAACTAGCAAGGCAATTGTGATGAGTCAGCACCACCATGTTTCTGGACAGTTCTTTCATCCATCCTCAAAAATAAATGCATTAATACTGAAAAACTGCTGATGTGAAACTGTAGAGGAGCTGAGAATGAAACATTAAAACTTCTCCTTTCTCCTCCCTACAATGAAAGGGGTTACCAAGAGTCCTAAGAGCAGAAAAATGGTAAAATGGCAAATGTTTTTATGGGAACAGGGAGTCTGATAAATGTAGGGCTGTAGAGATTTTATCTGCAGAGACTTATTTTAAACAGTTCTTTAAAAATCCATGTACATACTTTAAGTACAGGGCTGCAAAACAGGTTAGAACTCATTTCTGTCCAGTCTCCTCTCTTCTTCCCATCTCTCAAGTGTTCAGAGTTTGCCCCCATTTTTCTAACAAATACACCCTAATTTCATTTCTCTCCTTTGTCACTTTGCTCAAATTCCTCCCTCCCTCACCTTCTCCTATCAGTACTTATGTACGTATGTGTCTATATACTATAGCATGCCACATATGTATAGATGCCAACACACACTCATGCACTCCCATAATTTACATTGGTTGTACCCACCACTCTCATAATTTACGTTTGTGATCAAATCTTCCAAGATTTGACCAGTGGAGTCCTTTCAAGCCAGCTCCTGTGTCTTTTGACATGACCCCATTCTTATCTGAGCAATTTCTCTCTTTCTGATTCACAAAGGACATGTCCGAGGCTCATCCTCTAAGTCCCCTGTCCCAGCCCAAGAATCAACCATTTCCACAAAGGAGATCTTGCAGAGGTTAGAATTTAGAAACAAAGATCTGGGCACAGCACAGTCAGAGGTAAGGAGATGTGAATGTTTCTAGGTATTCTCAATAGAGTTTAGAAATATATACACATATATACATACACATACGTATATGTATACAGTCATTCACATTCATATATCACTACTTCTGTGCCTATCCCTATATTTAAAAACCTATGAGTAAAACAAAAAAACAAAAAACCTCTGAGTAAGGGTACATGAATGGTGGTTTGGCATTAGAATGATGTTTGTCTTCCATGTGCGAGACCCGGGTTCGATTCCCGGACCGTGCACCAAAAAAAAAAAGAAAAGAAAAAGAAACCTATGAGTTCATACTGATAAATCCCATTCCAATCCAGTAAATACTTCAGGGTTCTTTCTAGCCTATCACTTTACAGATCTGCAAATTTCTTCTCGGGCAGTGACAAACCTTGCTCCCATTAGCCCCCATGGATTTATGTATTTGTTCAATGCATACATTCTGCTCAGTGCAACCAAGTTCCCTTAACTCTCCAGCCACCTCTTGTGCACAGTCTCTTGGCCGCACATCACCAGCCACCCTTCTTTCCCCACTGCAGACACCCCCACACAGTACCTCTACTCCCCCCCGCCACCACCACCCCACTTCCACAGACACTATGAATGACTCCACGCTGGGAAAGAAAGGAACTTTTATCTAGTTTTACATGTACCAGTTTGAGGTAAATTATGAATCGGGGAAGAAATTGTATTTTTTTAATTTGGACACAAATGGCTAGAACTTAGCAACTTCCAGATGTGCATGAAGATAACTTCCTATAATAATGCTGGGCTGTAAGTGCTGTCAGCAACACCATTTGAGCACTTCGTGACTGGGGGCTTCAATTCTCGCAATAGCCTAAGAGGTAGATCTTCTGTGCTGGCCTCTCTAATGCCAACATAAAACACCAAGGTGCCTTGCTCTTCTTCCTTTGCTTACATGCTTTGGTAAATAAACATTTCCTAATAAACCAACCTTAAATTAAACCTTATAAATTATATCTTTTATGATATCACTTTTTTGGGGAAGGAAAGTTCAATTTGGGGAATAGGCTGGAATTCAGACACATTTGAATTTGTTTGGAAAACTGGTGGGTCAGGTTTAGCAGAGGGTCATTCTACTAATATTTGAATGATACGAAGCCGAGGTCTCCGTGTTCAGAGGAAGTGGGAAAGAAGTGAGAGCAAGAGCTCTTCACATCAAGTTTATTCCAGAAATAAAGCATTAAAGGCACAGGGTGAAGACAACCCCCAGTACAATTTACCATTTTCCATCTGTGTGTAAGTTCTTAATCCATTAAGGATATTAAATAGGTCACTGTACGAAACAGTTTCAAATGACCGCTTGTTTTCAGGTTTTGCTTGCGAGTGTTTATGACTAAGTATTGCTTACCCACATTTAAATACTTGCTCTGCAGTTATTTTGGTTTCTGTAAGGTAAAGCTGTAACGAGACACTCCACCCTTCATCACTGGCATGGTATAAAGGTACTTCCACACACAAGCCAGCTGCGCGCAGAGTCTCACAAAAGCCCCCAGGTGGCTGGGATGTGTCCCTAGACCTGGGGGCAGGACCGGGTTCACGGATGTGTAACCTGTGCAGAAACACAGGGTCCTGTGTTCACGAGGGCCCATGCTTGGTTTATGCACTGCCGTCACTGTCCTGAAATACGTAATTTTTGAAAAAGGGGTCCCACGTTGTCATTTTGCAGTAGTCCCACAATTTATATAAGTACCTCCCCGGAGGCGCTTATTCAGGCCAGCCCAGCACCTGGCAGGTGAGGTCCAGGCAGAAAAATGTTAGTTTCACAGCTTGTACAGCCAATGGGTGGGGGGCCAAAAAAAGAAAAAAAAAAAAAAAAAAACAAGATTATAATCTAATCTTATTAGCTAACTATCTAACAGTCTTTCTTACAATATTATGTTCTACCACCTGCAGAAGTGTTCTGAAATATCGCAGCAACAAATAGAACAAAAACTCTACTACCTACAGGGAATAAGTCTGAGGGACTGTGACTAATCTATACATATACTTTAGGTATTTTTTAAAGTTCTGTAACAGTATATCTATACCACTTATTGTATAACTCTTTTCATTGGTCTTGGGATCAAAATAGCATTAAAACAATCTACTCAAGGTCTATTAGTCAATAACCCAGTTGATCATCCAAACACTCTACAAGTCAAAGTCTTCACATAAATTGCAAAAAAACAAGAGATTTCATAATCGACAGTCCCCAAATCCCCAAGTCTAGGGAATGACACAAAAACCTTAGAAACAAAATCTACACAAAAGTCACTCATCTTCAATTCTAAGTTTCTATGAAATTGAAGGGCAGGCAGCAAACACCCAAGATACAGGTCCTTCTATCTGCACGTCTTTTAGTTTGCACTATGAGTTTCTCACAAATCCACCACATTAGATTTCTAACAAGGTCACAAATTATGCTAAACATACATGAATAACTTTTCCATGGGAACACTTCCAAAATCAACATATTGAGAAGAAGAGCATCCACCATCTTCTGATCAAAAATGCATACATTATACTATTTAGTAGGTAGGTAAAGGTCTCCTAAATCTCTTTATCCAAGATCTCATAGAGATCATACACTTTCCAAAAGAAAATAAAGTCTATTCACAACTGCAATATCCAATGCATTAGTGAATATGCATAAAATATAGGGAAGAAATTCCACTTGAACCATAAAGCTTATCTGGAAATAAAAATCAAAATAAGATACAGAGCTGACCGAGAAGAAATTTACATCATTCTAATTTAAGTGCATTAAGTCTAAAGTGGAATGCTCGTGTTTCATACACAGCAGACAGTTACATGACAAAGCTTATACCTGACACAGAAAGAGCAGGAAGAATCACCAGGTGGCAGAATTTCCCAAAGCTCAACAACATGGAAACAGGTTGTTACACCTTGAATTCACCAGAAGGTGGCGATACATCCTCAGTTTCTCAACACCGAAGTTCAGCTTGGCTTTAGTTTAAGGCTTTCTAATATACCAAATAGATCCAAAAGACACATTCCAAACATCTCTTTATTACAGAACTCTTTCTTTTCCTTACATTTTGAATGTTGATCTGTAGCTCCATTTTGTAGTGATTGAAGTCTTTGGCAAGTTCATGGCCCTGATGATAGAAAGTAAACATTCCCTGAAAAAATGACAGCATCTGAGACAAAGGAGAAAAGGTGACATTAGCACACACACACACCGAGAAAAAAAAAAAAAAAACAGGAAAAAAGAAAACGAAAAACAGCTAAGTATTTCCCACTCATCTCATAGTTACTTTACTTTGGTAAAAATAATTAAAAGTCACTCATACTCAAATCTAACTACGTATTTCTTAACTGAACCTAACATAAAATGAAGGACATGTTAACTTTTCCTTAAGTATCTGTGCTAACTTTTCCTTAAATATCTGAGCTGTTAACCAACTTTTATAAATGCTGTACTTAAAACAGTGAAATTCAAAATCATCCATTTGTTCTCTTTAGCCAAGTACTATAGAGCAATACAATCTATAGGAAAATAAAACACAAAAGGAGCTAAAGGCTATCTCAAATGGCATCTAGAAACAGTGTTTTGTGAATTGGGTTGAGAGCTAAGGAAATCCTGAAATTTATTTTCTTCAAAATGCAACTGTTTGGATTTTGAGGTTTTGACACAGAAGGTCAGCAGGGGGAAAATTTCCAATTCCAGCAATTACGTGTTGTATGACCTTGGGCAAATTAGTGAAATTTTCTAGACTTCAATTTCCTTATTTGCGAAAAGGCGTAATAAAAAATATATCCTCTGTTGTGTTATTGTGTGTAATAAACAAGTAAGTACGGTGAAGAACTTTGCTCCATTGTAAATGCTCAATAAATGTAGGCCATTATTATTACTTCACATAGAAAGAAAGCTTTAAGGAGGTTTAATTGTTCTCTGATTGTTTTATTTAGGTTAATTCTACTACCCCCAACTGGATCACAGCTCTGTGAAAGCTAATTTTTTGATAATCATTAACTTGGTTATTTTTTACTTCTCAAAATCACACACAAGTGGGCAAAATACATTATGTGAATTATATCTCAATAAAATTGCTTAAAAATAATGACATGCAAAAAACATTGTGTCTGATGCTCCTTTTATCTAGGGTATGGACAGATGAGTAAAAATAAACAAATAATAGGGGGGACAAAGGTTAAAATGAATTGGGTAGATGGAAATACTAGTGGTCACTGAGAGGGAGGGGTAAGGGGTATGGGATGTATGAGTTTTTTTCGTTTTTATTTCTTTTTCTGGAGCGAGGCAAATATTCAAAAAAATGATCACGGTGAAGAATACACAACTATGTGATGATATTATGAGCCACTAATTGTACACCATGTATGAAATGTTTTTTGTCTGTTAAGAATGTTTGTGTGTTTATATGTTAAATTTTATCAATAAAAATATTTTAAAAAATAATAATCACAGCAAACAAGTCTAAATTAAGGTGAAGTTAATCTAGAGAATCACGAATTCCACGTTTCGTTTTGTTCTGGTAAAACCACAGTATGAAATATCTTTTACATTTTTTTGAATATATGAGTATATTTCCATACAGTTTTTTTTTTTTTTTTTTTTTTTTTAACATGGGCAGGCACCGGGAATCGAACCCGGGTCCTCTGGCATGGCAGCCGAGCATTCTTGCCTGCTGAGCCACCGTGGCCCATCTTTTACATTTTATCTCAGAAGATACATTATTGATCCCAAGCTATTCTAAAACACCTACATGAGCACAAACAAAAAATGTATTTCTAAACTACATATAAAGAAATGCTAGAGTGACTCCCAAAATAGTTTCAGATACTCCACACAGTAGTTTTCAACTTAGGTTCCTATAAGCATTTTAAGTTGTGTGAGAAATGTCTAAAGTACCAAAAGTTGGACTGGTTACTTGCTTTAAAAACAAACTTGAGTAGAATCAAGGTAATCCCATAATCAGTACCACTCTCAACCACATCCAAATATAATTTCTTTCAGAGGGATTTTTAGAAACAGTGGAGCTGCAGCTAGGGTGGCAAGAAATGCACTGCGTCTTCAACCGTGTAATGCCGACATTATTCATTACTTGTTCTGTGCCAATGAGGACAAGAACCACTAATCTGCAGGTGATTCCCTGTCTTCCCAGCTATCTGGGTTCACGCCGTAATTTATGATGTCTTGCTTCCTGCTTACACGCTACGGCCTCTGTCAATCACACACGAGACCTAGACAGAAAAACATTATTATGTCGCAAAAAATCGCAGAACAACTTGCTGTAATACTCACAGGTTCCACAAACTCAAACTTCTTTCTTTCTTGGATTTCCTGGAGTTTACATACATATTCAAGCGACAGCTCATAAAAGTGTTGCCGGTTTTGCTCCACTTGGATATCTGCCTATGTTAAAATAATTGCGGCAGGTCAAGTCAGAGATAGTGAGAAGTAATCCTCTGTGTCGGGGATTGGCAACCTACAGTTCCCGGGCCAAACACGGCCTGCTGCCTGACTGTGTAAATAAACGTGGATTGGAACACAGCCATGTCCATGTGTTATGGCTGCTTTCCTGCTACAAGAGCACAGTTGGGTAGCTGTGACAGGAACCATACATTCTACAAAGCTATTTACAGACACAATTTGCCAACCCCTGCTCTCTCTGATGAGGTTCAGCCCAAAATGTGAAGACCCAACAGCCAGGCTCCGTTTCATGAAAAAAACCCATGCCAACCACAACTGACACCGGACATTGAACCATATATGCAGAATCTGTGTTTATGTGATTTCGTCTCAAATGAACAAATCTTTTCAAAATGTAGTCTGCCTGCTGGACGGGGTAAGGGAAATTCCAGGCCCCTCCAGCATGCTGAGTGATGGCAGCAGCTGAGGAAGTGGCCTGTGGCACCATGGCATGGGCCTGGCTCTCAAAGGCAGGTCAGGGCTTGAAGCCCAGCTCTGGGCAGCCGTGCACTCACGCCTTCACAATGTCTGATCCCCTGAGAGTGAAGGGAGCACCAGATGGTCCAGAGGCTACTCCAAACCAAGGCTCCAGCTTGTTGTGTCTAACTAGAAAGGAACTGGGGAAGCAGGAGGCCCAGAGAGGAAAGCACTGTCATCCTAGAAACCATTCTTACAAGGCACCGTATGATATTTTTCCTAGCCTGGCTGATTCTACTTTATAAAATGTGCTTATCTAACATGTAAAATGATTGTTTTGGGGTTGTCAAATGCTTTCGTAAGCGAAAGAAGAAAAAAGAGTGTTCCTAAGCCAAAATGAGAATTTTTATCTACAACTCCTCAAAATCCTATTTGTGTGCCTGAGAGTTCAGCCACCAGCAGTTAAAAGGCACAGGCTCCAGCAAACACAATGAGATTTTGTTGAGTACTTAACAAAATGAAGACATGAGGAGTTAAGGACAGTTTCTTCACTTCATGATTACATCATGAAGAATTACCATGGACATCCAAATTGAACATTAAGGGCAGAGAATAATTCCCTATAGTCTGGCACAAGTCTAAAAGGCAAACGCTATACATTTTATTGTTACATGTCTCTTGTTTTTAATAAATATACAATTTCAGTTTGATGATCATCTAATTTCTAGACATTTTCACTGTTAATACATACTGGCAGATCAGCCTCAATTAAAGTAATCTAAAGGATCTACTTCTCCAATCATTTTTCTGCTGAAATATTATCATGTGGCTACTCAGGAAGGATAACACAAATGGAAAACATAAATGGAATCTTCTCAAATAAATGTTATTATATAAGGATTATATAAAATTTAGGGATGTGAATGGAAGTAGAAGTTCTTTGTGCCTGATAAATATGGAGCTATAGCAAAAGGTTCTAATGTAATTATCCAAATAGCTAGCCTGGTTTCTGCCATAATTTTTCTCCTGTTTCATTCAAAACAAGTGGAGAAAATAAATAACATATACAAGTCTCTGTGCCTTTGTTCACTGCCACTCTCAGCAATCTTAAATCTCTCGAGCACCTCAACTCAATTTACTAGAGGGTAGCAATACATTAATCACTGCCAAAAGTAAAGAAGATCCAAATCTAGTTTTTCCCCTGTTAAAAGGCCCCCCACCAGTCTTTTTTAGAAGATTGCTTCAGGTGGAAGTTTATATGTTCACAATGAGCAAACAGAGCAAGATAGGAAGGAAAAGGTAACCTAAGTGAAATTGAAATTATTCATTTTTAGGTTTCCTTCTCAAATTTCTGATCTAGAGTTTAAATCTTTGGGGATTGATAAAATTGCCAAAGCCCTGGCTTGCCATATAAGTACTTTCACACTTGCTCATTCAGCAAATACTGAACACCTACTCTGTGACAGGCATTTCTAGGTAATAAGGAGTTTACATTCTAGTTGAACAAGCCACATACAAACAAATGCATCATATGGCAATCAGTTATGAGCATGTGGAAAAACATAAAGCAGAGGAAGGAGGATATTCTAAAGTGATGGTCAGGGAAAACTATGCCTAATACGGTGCCCTTAGAGAAGGGACCTGGAGCATCTGAAGGGACAAGGCTGGCCCCTGCGCAGCCTGAGAAGGCAGCTGCTGCTGGCAGAGGGAGGTGTGGGGTTGGTGCGAGCACAGAAGCTCCTGTGGGTCCTGAGGCCTCTGCAGCATCCACGTTGGAGAAGGTGGATCCATCCTTGGAGAAGACTGGCATGAGAGATCACTCTGGTTGCTGGAATGGAAATAAACTGTAGGAACGCAAAAGCAGAAGCAGGGAGACCACTTGGGGAGGGCAATCCCCGAAATCCACATGAGATGTGTGTGCAGCTTGCACCAGGGTCGCGGCGGTGGCAGCCATAAGAAGCAGGGATTGCTTCAGGGTCTTAGGATTAGATGTGGGGTGTGAGAGAAAGGGCCGTGGAAGACCCTAAGGGTTTTTCCTGGGCAGCACGGAACATGAGATACCTAATGAGACTATGAAGTGTAGATGGAAATTTACCTGGGGCATGAAAATCCTCTTCAGAATATTTAGAAACAGAGAGTAAGAGAGAAGAGGGGTAGAAAACAGCTAGGCATTAAGAGTGAGAGCCCATAAAAAATGTAACAACTGCATGGTTTTCTACATAATACGGAACAGAGAATGGAGCCCAATCAACCTACAGTATTACTGTGCGGATTAAGTGGTGTAAAAACTCCTCTCCTTTCTCTTTTACAAACTGTCAAACACCATCCAAATGTCATTCAAATGTATTAGAGAGATAAGAGAAAAGGGTAATGTGGGTAATGTCAAAACAACTAAACGTACCCTTATATATGATTTACAACTAAACATCTGACAGGTAAATATAGCCTAGTTTGATAACACAATCAGAACTGTTGGTGTCTGTTTTTTGGGGGTTTTTTTGTTTGTTTGTTTGTTTTTGCATGGGCAGGCACCAGGAATGAAACCCGGGTCTCCAGCATTGCAGGCAAAAACTCTGCCACGGAGCCCCAGTTGGGTGTCATTTTGATGATACTTCAAATAGTATCATATCTATTTTAACAACAGATTATGCCCAGATTTCTTACTTGTTAAAGAACAAACAAATGAGAAAAAATTCACACTTTTATGGGATGGGTCTAAGACCCTAATAACTGGATTCAGTCTTAGACCCATATGACAGCTTATGTGCGAAACTGTAAACTGGGCTTCCCTTTAAGTGTGTGAGGGGGAAAAAAAAAAAAAGGCAGGGGATTTAGAAAAGAAATAAAAATAAAGATACGATATAATTCCTTCCTCCTTACTTTATATGGCTTGTGCTCCTCAAAATTAATGAGTCTACTTAGCACAAGTAAAACAGGTACTTTTTTTTCCAATGAAGCTGAACTTCCTGAATATTCAGCATTAAATAAAATTAATTCTGCCTTCACATAAAATCAAAGGGGAATGAGCTTATTAAATTCAATTAATTTCTTCAACAAATCTTGAAAGCCAGTTAATGTATCTATTCTTTAAAATGATGTATCTGTTCTTCAATAATGGTTAAAATTACTGCTCCTGTAAAAAAGTACTCCGAACCAAAAATTGTACAACTGTGAATGTAGACTCAATCACTATAACATGTATTAATTATTTTATGTCTCGTCCCACAGGAAGTCTTTTTTTAATTCATGGCAATTCCTGCTCATTTTTTTCCATTTCTACATAATCCTAGATGGAAAGTTTTCAAAAGAACAGCACATTAAAAAATACAAGACATGCAGACCTTATGATATTTTAGAAACAAATTAACAGAAAAAAAGAATACCTCTTGTAAATGTGAGTCTTTCTTTTTTGCTGATAAATTCAAATGTTTATCAATTAGACTATAGTTCTTTTCTGTCTCTTTGTCAAACTTCTTTTTTTCTTCCTATAAATAAGAGAAATACAGACAACTATGACTAAATAGGAAAAAACACATAGTTAAACATACTGGGAGGCAAAAACACATAGTTAAACGTACTTGGAAGCCCAAAATATGAAAAATATCTGAAAACAAAGTACCACTGAACGTGAAGTTGTTTTGAAAATATATCTGAAAATAAGCCTCTGGTTATTAATCATTAAGACTGCATTGGGACTGAAGAGTTGCTTATATATATTTTTTCTTTAATGGCTTTTTCCCAAGCCCATGTTATTTTTCAACTCTTGACAGTCACAGAATTAATGCAGTATCACTCATCTCTCACAAAAAAAAAAAACAGAAAGAATACATAATAAGTAGAACACAAATCTTAAAAAAGCAAACTTGTTGCAGATTTTGGCATAGGAATGGGATTCTCTAAAATTGGATAATAATTTCTGGTCTAGATAAAAGTAATGATAATTACAGCTAGGAAAACCGAAAGATTTTATTCCCTTTTGGTCACATATGAACACAACAATAAGACCCTCCAACCAGAAATGTCAACTTTTCCAAACTTTACCAATGATTTCTAGAATCCTATTTGGAATATATATTGATAATATGATATTGTACTGACTCTTTGGTTAATATTACAAATATATCTCAGGTATTGCCTAGAACTAGCATTTGCTTTCCTTTCAGTGGAAAGGATTCTTTGAACTGAAACCAAATTTTTAAGTGCTATCTCCCTAAAGTTTTCACCTATTTCACAGATTTAACAAGCATTTCTGATCACCAGGAGAGCACACTGTGTTCGCCAGGCTGCCAAAATCTAACTCTCCACTTCTAGTTTCTATTTTCTAAAACAAAAATAATGAAATAGTCTAGTCTTTTCTGGCATGATTTTTGTTATTAGGCAAAGTGATTAAACAAAACACTTTAGGGCGGGCCATGGTGACTCAGTGGCAGAATTCTTGCCTGCCATGCCAGAGACCCGGGTTCGATTCCCGGTGCCTGCCCATGCAAAAACAAAAACACTTTAATTCTATTTCTTTGCATCATCTTTTCCTTCCCCTAACTAAATAGGACTACAAACTATTGCTCTAGGATGTTAAGACACTATGCCCTCTGTCAGCCCATCAAAAGACCCTGAATTTATCCCCACGCTGTCCAAGTGGAGATCTCAGGAACTTGTATTTCTTCCCATTTCTATTCCAAGTTTAACTACCAACTAGCTGTATAACTTTGTAAAAAGCCAAGTGGCAACACAGAATCTAAGTTTTCTTCTAAAAAAGATAAGGGATTTAGTGGTTCAATTGTAGAATGCTCACTTTCCATGCAGGAAACCTGGGTTCGATTCCTGGAAACACACCCACACAACCCCCCCCCCAAAAAAAAGATAAGGGATTTATACTAGCTCATTTTTAGATCCAATACTAAAATTCTCTGATCCTATGGTTCACTTATATGTAGGAAAGGAATTTAAAAGATAGGAAGTTTTATTTTAACCATTTTTACATAACAGAATTTTGATGACAGCTCTTGTTTTATCTGTGTCCTCATTTTTTTAATTACAAGCCTGAAAAAAGTCCAAAATTAATATTATATGATTACTCTCTTTTCTGCTTTTCATTTTATGCTGTTTATCAACTAATCCAGTTACTAACAGAAAATAAACCAAAACAAACGTATGTCTATTACCTGAAAATATCCACTATTTTTACAGTTGATATTTAAACTTGTAAGTACATCAGATTAAGGGTCAGAAGAAGCAAACTTTAGTCCTCACCACTTATCACAGTGTGACTTTACAACATGGCACAGCACTCTCTGAACAGCAATTTCTTAGGTACCAACACAAGAAATGAAGTCAGGCCTCTAAATTTACTATAACATTGCAGCAAAGCAAGATAATATAGCAAAGAACATTCATTATCTTTGCAGACTTGTACATTACCAGGAATACTGAAAACATTTGTGTTCACTTATTTGATTTCATCTGAACCACAAAATGGGACAAAGGAAGCAGTGATGCTGAAATCAGTAATCAAAACACCCAGCAAACTCAGCAATAGTGGAAATTAGCATGTGGGTAAAGCTGGGAATGAAAGAAAATAGTGATATCAAGGCTTTGTGAAGAAAAAATTTAGCCAAGAAACAACATCCCACCCACCAATTAGAGTAGAAATACATTGTTCATACATGGTACGGTATTAAACAAACGCTACTGTGTTTTGTTTTTGAATCTTAAGACAGATAACTATTTCACCCTGCATTTATTCTTAATGCCATTATAGAATGTTATTCTGGTTTTTTGTACCATGTGATTTCTTGTGCTGAAATACAATTTTTAAAGGAGGCTGTGTTCAAGTAAAATTCAATAAACAATGGAGAATTTTTTAATACTGCATTATAAGAAATATATATATAATACAAACTGAGCGACATAAGCCAAAAAGTTCCATCAAGGATCAAGCTCAATATAACGTGAATTCTTTTCTTAAAAAAACAGCCATTATAAACTCACATGGAACCTATACAAGGCAGTAATATAACAAGTAAGGCAGGCTGGGAGTAAAATGCAATAAGGATCGTGGAGACGATGGCAAACCACATAACCGAGATAGCTTCTGAAGGGGCAGGGGGCCAGAGCTCATCTCCAGCACACTGTCGCCATGTACGGAGACAGCCATGTCTTCCCATTTATCTTTTGCAGCTGCAAAAATCAATGATTAAGTGGGGACAACAAGGTTTTGTTTTTAAACTTTAACTGCATGAGTAAGCCAAAAAAAAAAAATTTATTTTTACAGATGAAATATGGCTCATAGGCAGTCAAGTTGCAATCTGTTCTAAATTCACTCATGCACCAAAAAAAAAATAGTAAAGAGTAATGTGGTGGCTGGAATTATGTACCCCAGAAAAACACGTTCTTAATCTTAATCCATTCCTGTGGTGTGAACCCATTGGAAATAGGACCGGTGGATGAGGTTACTTCAATTAAGGTGTGGTCCGATTGAATCAGGATAAGTCTTAATCTTTTTTTACTGGCAGCATTGCAGCGAAGCCAAAGGGAACACCAGAAAAAAATCACAAATCCAGAAAAGAAAGAAGAGGCCACCTAACGTGCAAGGCCATGTGACGGAAAAGACAAGAACCACGGATCTCCAGCAGCCAACAAGTGGCACCTTGCTGAACCCTCCACCTCGGACTTCTGCCAGCCTCAAGACCTTAATTCCCATTGTTTAAGTCAACCCATTGTATGTTATTTGTTTTAGCAGCTGGAAAACTAAAACAAGTAGCTATTACTTAAAACAACACACTTGGCCAAATAAGACAGCCGATGTATAAACAGAAGATAGAATTCATAAACCTAGGAACCATAATTCAAATACAATCAGGTCTCCTGAATACTATTAGTAGTAAAAAAGAAAAATACAAACGTGTCATCACAAATCATTAGGCAAAAGAAAAGACATTTCAAGAAATGGTGCTAGTATAATTGGTCAACCACTTTGAAATAGAAAGGGAACCTCAATTTATATTAAAATTAACCCCAGATTGATTTAAAGATTCATGAGTAAAAAATGAAACCATGAAGAAGAATATTTTCCTCAGATATATGACCAGGAAAAGGACTTTTTTTTTTTTTTTAACATGGGCAGGCACCAGGAATCGAACCTGGGTCCTCGGGCATGGCAGGCAAGCATTCTTGCCTGCTGAGCCACCACGGCCCAGGAAAGGACTTTTTAAGCAAAAAATAAATAAATAAAATAAATGGAAGAAACCACAAAAACTTCTGGCTATCAAATAAGCATGCTAAACGGCAAAAAACAAAGCAGGGGAAATTGCAATTAAAAAGTGAGCAGAATTAACTGAACACCATAAGTACATGGAACCTTGAGTAGGACATGAGATTTTGTGAGTTTGTCCAGAGCAATGCTCCGATAAATCTCAGAGTGATTTGAACAGTGAATTAAAAAAAAGGTATTTGCAAAGTCCCCTTTGGGGAACGGCGAGAAAGGGGGAAAATTCAACTTCCCCAAGCTGAATTCTTGATATTCTCACAAGCAGTGTGGACAACCAAAGCTATAGGCTGAGCCCCCAGTCTTGGGGTTCAGTCATATGAAACTTAACCCCACAAAGGATAGGTCAAGCCTACTTAAAATCAGGCCTAAGAGTCACCCCCAGGAGAACTTCTTTGGTTGCTCAGATGTGGCCTCTCTCTCCAGCCAACACAACAAGCAAACTCACCACGCTCCCCCTGTCTACGTGGGACATGACTCCCAGGGGTGTGGACCTTCCTGGCAATGTGGGACAGAAATCCCAGAATGAGCTGAGACTCAGCACCAACGGATTGAGAACATCTTCTCGACCAAAAGGGGGAAAAGTGAAATGAGACAAAGTGTCAATGGCTGAGAGATTCCAAACAGAGTCGAGAGGTTATCCTGGAGGTCATTCTTACACATTAAGTAGATATCACCTTGTTATTTAAGATGTAATGGAGAGGCTGGAGGGAACTGCCTGAAAATGTAGAGCTATGTTCCAATAGCCATGTTTCTTGATGATGACTGTATAATAATATAGCTTTCACAATGTGACTGTGTGATTGTGAAAACCTTGTGTCTGATGCTCCTTTTATCTATCTTGTCAACAGACAAGTAGAACATATGGAATAAAAATAAATAATAGGGGGAACAAATGTTAAAATAAATTTAGTTTGAAATGCTAGTGATCAGTGAAGGGGGGGTAAGGAGTATAGTATGTACAAATTTTTTTCTGTTTTTATTTCTTTTTCTGAATAGATGCAAATGTTCCAAGAAATGATCATGATGATGAATATGCAACTATGTGATGTTATTGTGAATTACTGATTATGTATGTAGAATGGAATGATCAAAATAAGAAAAAAAAAGTGATAGACATAACCTTCTTAACACATAAAATATTCTTTATGAATCAAATTTCTGCCAATAGCACAAATTAACATTTTCATGGAAAAAGGACTTTTAAAAATCCATAAAAGTGTGTGAACTATACTAGTGGAATCTGTGGTATATACTTTTTGCGTATTGTTTTTGAGGAGAGGGAGGATTTTTTTAAGTTAACAGATGAATCTTTTTTTTTTTTAATTTTATTTTATGAAGGATAGATACCGTATGATTCTGCTTTTCTGCTTTTATGACCATGGTAAAGGTAAAATCAGAGGCTTATAATACAGAATATAGGGGACCTAGAGATACACAGAAGCTGGAGATGGGTGAATGGTCAGTTAATGAGGTTGAACTTGAACATAAGGGAATAGAGAGAAGTGGAGGCAGCTCTCTAGTGGGTCTATAAGTGATATTACCACATTGAAGGTGAACATGATTGAAAGGGGTTGTAAAGACCTCTGTGTCCCATTGATTAACACTGCGAGTATACGCGAGTTCTTGCATTAACTACTTCAAAGGTATGAATCTTGTATAAAGAGTATATACTTTCTGGGTGTAGGGGAAAAACTGCTATTGCATGCTATGGGCTATATTTAACAGGAAAACATCAGCAATATGTCAGCAATACCAGCAGTAAATAACAGGGGAGGGACAAGAGTTAAGGGGAGGCTGGGATTTTCTCTTTGGTGAGGATATGTTTATAGGTTATTTTTCTCTTAGGAACACTGAAATTGTTTAAAATTGAGTGTTGATGGACTGTTGATTTTGGACATTATACATGATGCTCAGTGGATGGAGGTGGCTGAAGAATGCACTGACTGAGAAGTAGATTGGCGAACAATGGTGTATACACATAATTGAACATTGTTGTACTGCTACAAAAAGGAATGAAGTTGTGAGCATTGAACGTTGTCAGTAAACCTGTGGGACATTTGATGAGGCAAAACAAGCCAGAAGCAAAAGAGCAATTATTTTATGGTCTCATTTAGAAAATATTTACAAGAAAATAGGGGCCTATCTCCCTACCCCATATCACTGACAGCCCCCTTCCAACATGAAAAAGTTAGAATGACCATAGCCCAAATACCTCTAAAGAGTGGAACAGAAAGATCAAAGGTGATGACGGAGTTATACAGAGGAGGCAGGGTTTAACAAATGAACATGATTGCTAAATCAACATGATTGCTAAATCATTAAACTGATATTTTAGTCTCCAGATGGAAGTTAAAACCAAAAATTGTGGAACTGCAATCCATACCAAACTCTGAAATCTGTTCTACAACTAATTGTTGTGCTGTGCTTTGAAATTTATTGTTTTTCTGTATATATATATATCATTTTTCACAAAAAAAAGTCGATTGTGATGATAAAAAAATATATATATATTTATTCCCTCTAGCCTCCAATGTTCTGGAGCAGCTAGAATGAAAAATCTGAGATGATGATATGGTAACCCATGACAAACTCTGGGATCTGTCCTGTAACTAATTATTGAAGAGCGCTTTGAAAACAACTATTTTTTTCTCTCTTTGCTTTATGTTATATCATACAATGAAAAAAAGTTAAAAAAAAAAAAAAAACTGGAAAAAATCAACTGTGATGACAAATGCATAGCTATATGATAATACTGTGAACCACTGATTGTACACTTTGGATAATTACATAGTATGTGAATACATAATTTACATTAATAAAATTGCATCAAAATTAAAAATATATATATTTTATATAGTGTGCTAGTTTGAAACTGTTATGCACCCCAGAAAAGCCATGGTCTTTTCCTAATCTAATCTTGGGAGGCAGAGCTATTGTTTAAGGTGGAAACCTTTGATTAGATTGTTTCCATGGGACTGCCCCACACAATTGTGGGCATGACCTTCTGATTATTTCCACAGATATGTGGCATACCCAATTTGGGTGTGGCCTTTGACTAGATGGAGATGTGACTCCACCCATTCAAGGTGGGTCTTGAGTCTGTTAAAAGGGGAAACATTTTGGAGAAAGCTCAGAAACAACACAGACACAGACATCTGAAGACACCTGGAGTACTGACATTGATGCTTGGAGTACCGAAAGAGCAGACACCTAGACTTGGATATTTGGAAATACAGAGCCCAGCAGACACTGCCATATGCCTTCCCATGAGATGCTCAAAGCAAACCAGAACCCAGAGTTTTGCCCCAGGGATGCTACATGAAAGCTCACAGATGCTTAGAGAGGAGGCCATTGGAATGAGAAGCTGGAAGCAATGGAACTAGGAACAAGGACCAGCTGATGCCAGCCAGGTACCTGCCCATGTAACATACACTGGCCTTTCTTGAGTCAGGGTCTTTCTACGGACACCTTAGTTTGAATATTTTTATGGCCTTAAAACTTTGAACTTGTAAATTTAATAAATTCCCTTGGGTGGAAGCCAGCCCATTTCTGGTATATCGCATTTCCAGCAGTATTGACAAACTAAAACATATAGTTTCTAGGGAAAAAAAATAGAAGCTTATTTTCAAACTGTAACTATTATTCAGTAATAAGGAATGACTAGGTCTAGCAAAGAACTTAAATACTTCCTTAGACATTCCAACATCTTCCCCCTTTTTATTTAAATAAAGAGGTGGAAGTCATACCCCACATACAGGAAGTTTGACTCATATTACATATAATACAACCAGCAGCAGCATATTTTAAACAGCAATCCTGTATATCCAAACTAACAAGTAGTGCAATCCCTGCTCTTATCCTTGATTGGCCTACCAACATCTGACCATCCAGGTCAAATGTTTTATGAAGCACTCCCTGGACAGTGCAGCAGAGGGAAATAACACCTCCCTTAATTCCTACATCCAGTGCCATCTATCCCTACGTGGCACTTCATTTGCCTTCTCCAAATACCACCACCACCACCACTAATACTTTAAGCTCCTTTGGCTTCTCCAAAGAGATGGGAATACAGCTCTTATCCCCACGGAATCAAGCACTTGACCCCATATCCAGCATGCACCCAGGAGACATGTGTTAGAGGAAGAAGGAACAAGAAAGTCAACAGCTACAGAGGTACTAACACCTGGAAAGTACCACCAGTGGTTCCTGACAAGTTGCTCCAGAGTCCTCTATCCATCAAGTAAGCACTAAATGGCCAGAAGGGTCCTAAACCACAGTGTCCTGCATGTCATTCCTGAACCGAGAATGCCAAAAACAAAAAAGGGGGAGGGGGGACAGAGTAGTTCTTATTTGGTGAACTGATAGAGAAAAAGCCATAAATAGGATGGTAAAATAATCATAACTATGTTTGTCAAGGCCTATGTACTAGACAAGTGAAGCGCATGATCAAATTCATTTAATCCTCACAATAACCTGAGGCAGGTATCATTAGTCCCACTTTAGAGACCGACACATAAGACTGTAGGCCTTAAGTAACTTGCCCCACATCACATGGCTAGTTAAGGGGCAGAAACGGGATTCAAACCAGAAACTCGTATATTCCTAAAAGACTTTCTTGGTGCCCCAAAGCAGAGATGTGGGTATTATCCAGAGTAACCATGTTTGCCCCTAAGGTGGCACTTTTCACTGTGAATTTTTATTGCTTTTTCTACTTCAAAGAGCAGCTCCCCAAAAAGCTGCTAATTTTTTGAAGGCCGGTCTGTGTTTTAATTCATCCCTGTATCTCAGGGCCTCTAACACTATGCCATATGATAGTCAACCTTTAAGTGTTTTATTACTGAAATGGAAAAAAACGCAATTAAATTAAATCAGCATTTAATGCACACTAGATACACAATACTCTGGGAATATCTGGGAGTAAGAGACAAGTTCCTGAAGAAGGTGAAAGAACTTCAGAAGGAGATAAGAAAATGGGCTAGGCCTTGAAGAAAAGTGTGAATAGTGGCCCAGCATAGACCAACAGTGTTCTGCAATGAGAAACAAAGGGGCTTTTTAAAGACAGATGAGAACTTCACAAATATGTTAAAAAAAAAAAAAGGCAGCAGAACCTACAAAAGGGCATGATGAGTCCAAACCAAACAGATACAACTGAAGAGGAACATATCCAAATAGAAACAAAGCAGTAGAAAAGAATACTGTTGCTTTAAAAAAAATCCAATTTAGAAAAACCACCCAGCAGTTTAGACTACATTAAAACCACAGTAAAACACGTAATTGGGATTCTGGAAATTGGAGAAATCAACAGTAGACAGAACTCAAAGTGCTGCAGAGTAGAGATAGGAATGAAGCTGATCTGGATAGGACTGAGGTATATCACAAGGCTGCGTAAAGGATAACATCATCCATATTTTAAAACTTCAACTTCTGTGTAAGACTAAAGAGAAAGGTGTTTATTTGGTGTAAATCTTCCTGACAAGGTGGAACAGAAATCCTGGGATGAGCTGGGACTCAGCATCAAGGGATTGAGAAAACCTTCTCGACCAAAAAGGGGATGAGAGAAATGAGACAAAATAAAGTGTCAGTGGCTGAGAGATTTCAAACAGAGTCAAGAGGTTACCATCTTCTTCTTACACGTTATATAGATATCCCCTTTTAAGTTTATGGTATATCAGAGTGGCTAGACAGAAGTACCTGAAAATGTAGAGCTGTGTTCCAGTAGTCATGTTTCTTGAAGATGATTGTATAATGATACAGCTTTCACAATGTGACTGTGTGATTGTGAAAACCTTGTGTCTGATGCTCCTTTTATCTACTTTATCAACAGATGAATAAAACATATGGATTAAAAATAAATAAATAATAGGGGGAATAAATGTTAAAATAAATTTAGTAGATTTAAATGCTGGTGATTGGTAAGGTGTGGAGAAGGGGGTATGGTAAGTACAAATTTTTTTTTTCTTTTTATTTTTCTGGATTGATGCAAATGTTCTGAGAGGTGATCATGGGATTGAATATACAACTATGTGATGATATTGTGAGTTATTGTTTATGTACCAAGAATGGAATGATCATATGTAAGAATGATTGTGTTTGTATGCTATGTTTGGGGTAAAAAAAAAAGGGAAAGAAAAAAGAAAGGGGTCTCCTTATTTCTTTCTCCCTGGGACCCACAATGAGTCCTCACAGGTAACACAATAATTAGGGCAGCCAACACACACACTGTACCAAACAAGAATGCAAAATAAACTATTCATAAACTTAAGCCAGAAGACCGAAGATAGAAGTGGCCCCTCTAGGATAGAATTTGGCAGCTAAGAAGCTAAAGGCATAGGCTAAATGTTTAAATAATTTCTCCTTTTAATATTGTGCCCGTTTGAATCTGTGGTGGACCCCAGAAAAGCCATGTCCTTTAATCCTCATTTGATATTGCTGGGTAGGAGCTTTTTCCATTGTTCCCATGGAGATGTGACCTACCCAGTTGTGGGTGGTAACTTTGGATTAGATGGTTTCCATGGAGTTCTCCACTCATTCAAGGTGGGGTTGCTTACTGAAGCCCTTTAAGAGGGAGCCATTTTGGAAGGAGCAAGAGCCCATGCAACCAGAGACCTCTGGAGATGAAGAAGGGAAACGCCCCCCCAGGGAGCTTCATGAAACAAGAAGTTGGGAGAGAAAGCTAGCAGACGCTGTCGTGTTCACCATGTGCCTTTCCAACTGAGAGAGAAACCCTGAACATCACTGGCCCTCTTGAACCAAGGTATCTTGCCCTGGATGCCTTAGATTTGACATTTCTATAGACTTGCTTTAATTGGGACAATCTGACAGCCTTTGAACTGTAAATCTGCAACTTAATAAACTCCCCTTTTAAAAGCCATTCCCTTTCTGGCATATTGCTTTCTGGCAGCTAGCAAACTAGACAAATATGGAAATTTATTTTGCAAGTTGTTTTGCAGTATATATTCTGAACAAGTACAAGATCAAAGCTGGGAAAACTTGGGGCAGGGGAAAAGTCAACAGAAGAGCTGAGGTCAAGAAATTTACAAAACCCAGCAGGGTAGATAGCAACGAAAAAAATTTGTTATTAATTAAGTCACATTCATTTTTCATTTCCATAATGTAATCTTTGCTCCCACCCTCCAAATGAAAGAAGAAAAATAAGAAATGGACATTGTTCAGATTCAGTACCTGCCAATGAAATGTCTAGCGAGAAAGAACCAAGATGTTCAATATTTACAACAGTCTAATGAAGACAAGATGAGAGAAAACAGAATCAAAGAACTACAAAGGACAGGAATGAGGCCCCTAAGTCCATCTTACAGATAAGAGGATGAAGCCTAGTTACTGGCCCCAGGTCACAGAGCTGAAACCAGGCCTCCAATCTCCTGCCATGGGTCCAGAGCAGACAAGTCTGTTCATACAGGTCAGCAGGCACAGAAGACAACTTGGAGGTAGCCGCAGGGCTGTGTGGTCTGAACCTCAAAACATGGCAATTCATTACATAATGAAAAATACTAGGCCAAAATAGAATATCTAATATTTTAATACATCACTTAAAGAAGAATGGATTCTGTGAATAGCAACTAAAAGCTGGTCCTCTTTGGGTCCATGGGTGTAGTTACAGCCACTGAGGCTACAATGTTTATTGCACAAGGGAATTTTAATAATTGGCATGTTAATAGTTTCATTTAGGAAGATAAAGAGGCCTTGCTCCTCTAACCACGTGGCGGGGTGGAGAGGAATGCAAATGGAAAAATTGTTTCCTACCTAAAACTGATGTTATACTCTTCTCCTAAGGAGAGCCCTGCTTTCATTACACAAAATTGGGCCAAACCAAAAAAAGCTCAATAACATAAAAATGCTATCTTTTCTCCTTTAAGTACATATACATATTTCAATAAAGCTTCAGGGGCAGTTATTTCTCTGGGTTAAATAGAAACTTGGGTCACAAACTTTATAAGGTGCTAAGCATATCGCAGACTCTGCATTATTCCTGGAAATCTGAGCTAAACCCCAGATTCTTAAGCACAGAGCCTGGTTCACTCATCTTTAAACCCCAGTACCTATTAAAATAGTGGCATTTTAGTGCTACAGGTGGTCAATAAATTTTTGTTAAATAGAAGGAAATGACATGCCCCAAACCAAATATTCTTATCCTAAGTTCAGTGGCATCACGGTAAAGCAGCATTTCTAATCTTAAATGGTTATATAATGCTACACTCCTCCATAAAACTGAGTTGTATGTGGAAATAACTGCACTTCCTACAGAGCTAAGGCTCTTCAATTGTGAGTAAATGTGTTGTTGGGTTAAAGATATTTTTAAAACTCTATATGGAAAAATATAGCCAAAGAAAATCACCACCCAGTTTTTTTGTTTGTTTTCGATTTCAAATCCCCCCAAAGGGAAAATGGCACATTTAAAACATAAAACAACAGATGGCTGACCCCAGCATCTCCTTCCAAGCTGCCAAATGTGTATAAAGTGTACACTAAAGCAGCAGAGGCATCCACATTTTCTGTTTACAAATGTGCTCAAATTAGACACAAACCTTTACAGCTCCAAGTTGCTCTTTTCTGAATTTTTCCAAGGGTTTAATCAGGGTTTCAGTTACACTTAATGCCTAGGGAACAAGAGTGATAACAAAAGAACATAGCATTAGGTTTCCAAAACGGGAAAAAATTAGTATTTCATTTCCCTCTCCCACCCCACCCAGAAATAAAATGAACAACATATTAAACTGCTTTATCTCATCCTGCCAATGAGACAGTTAAATCACTTCTAAACGTATGAAAGCACTAGAAGCCCATAAATATTTTCAGGGAAGAGGAGGTGGGGCAAATTGCCAGTAAAATGTGCGACACAGGCCCCACGCTCTTCAGTGAAATAGCAAGAGGGCTGTTTTAAACAACAAAGGAGCCCATCGAGTGCGTTAACAGAACACTTCTGTTTGAGATTTTTTTTTCCCTCCCCACTTCAGAAATTTAAAATTCAATTACATTCTTTTATTGGTAATCAGACTACATTACTGCAAAAGGCTAGGATTGTGATTGCGGGTCTAAATACAGTCAGTCTACCCTTCATTACTGAAAATGCCGGAGGGTTTAAGATATATTGGCAAAACGGATTCGCCCGAGGCCCAGGATAAAGTCAGAGCAAAGGCTGGGAGCGCTGGCAAATGTCACGAGAGAGTGAGAGAGAGAGTGAGAGAGAGAGCGCCGTGACCTGGGGGGCGCCACGACCTGGGGGGCGCCACACGTACAAACACCAGCCACGTGGGCATGCATTCTTATAAGGGCTGACTTAGGGGATTTTCATTTGAAGACAGTGTCTACTACAAACAACGATAAAAATGCAAATAACAGGAAATATTCATCTAAGCAGAATACACGTAATAATATAATAGTGTGCTGGTAGTAGCAGCTTTCTCATCTTCTATTTCCAGGAGACCAGAAAATATCTTCTAAAATAGAAAAGGAAACCTCGAAATACTAAGACAAAAATGTGCTGTCCCTTTTTTCGCAAGAGGCTCCCAACAATTCAAACTTAAAATTGCAGACAAAAATAAAAATAAGTGACTGAGAGAAGGAAAGGATTCTTAACTTAACTGAAATCTTCTTTGCAGTGTTTCATTACGTAAGGGTTTCTCCAAAAGTGATAGTTCCTATCGTGAGATTGCGAACATTCAAAATAAATCAGTACTGCCCACATGCGAGATGCCCAGAATTCAAACTGTCTTCCTTAGATCTGCTCCTGGGTTCCACTCACTCCCACCCAGATCACTTGTTACTTACCAGTCAAAGAGCTGGCACAATAGGGATCAAAGGGAAAGAAACAAGAAAAAGGGTCAGACTACTCGGCATAAAGGAGTTATCTTTAAAATGTTTTTAACTTTATCCTCTCTACATGTTAGATTACATGACCTATAATGCAAACCTAAGAGTCCTATATACCAAGGAACAGAACAGAGACAAAGCAGAAGAGGCCAAGAATCCTGACTACCCAAAGCAACATGGAATGCCCCAAGCCCCATTTAGTATCAATGAAAGGTCCTGCCATCCATTTAAAAAGCAACACAACTCGCACAAAACTTCTCCCAACTTAAGACACATTTATATTAGCATCTGTGTCTTTTTTCAGCTTCCACATCTGGTTCTACCCCGCTAGTGGATCTGAGTAAACCTACATATAACATCTTCTGTAGAAGCTGGCATGTTCAAGAAAACTCAGTCAAGTATTATGTGCTGCAACCACAAAGGTTAATAACTGCTCAGATTCATGGAGGATACAAACAGGGATTCAAAATCGTAAGTCTGAGCCCAAGTTTGTGCTCCTAACTACACCATAAAACACTGAGACAATAGTACACCAAACGGTTACTTCCCCATTCAATGCAGCCATCTTCAACTGTATATTTAATGAAACTATATATATGCAAAGCATCCAGTGCCATGGGCTAGAGAGAGAGCCATGGACAGGACAAACACAGCTCCTGGAACATGGTACTTACTGTCTAATAGGGGAGACATATATTGAATACATGAATATATAAGTAGTAGATGACTGACTGCAAACTCTAGTAATTTCCTTAAATGGGGAAAACTAGGACTACGGGGAGGAATTTATCAGAAGAGGTAGAAGACAGAGCTTCAACAAAAAAAGTGACATTCAAGCTAAAACCTGAAAGTTGAGAAGGAATTAGTGTACAAAGAACAGGAGAAACTGTTTCCAATCTGAAACCAGTAGAGGCAAAGGTGTAAGGTGGGAAGGAATTTAAAGCATTACAGGAAATGTCAAAAGGACAGTAAAGCTGGGGTATAATGAACAAGGAAGTGAATGCAAAGAGATGAGAAAGCAGAGAGACAGAGGAGGCTATGCTTTGCTGAGCCTGGTGGGTCCCAGGGTGCTGGATGAAAGAAAAAGACATTAAGTGTGTAAACTGTTATAGGAATAGTGAAACCTTAGCAACTTCCACACAAAGGGGCAAAGGAGCAGGTTAGAGTTGGTTTACGGCTGAAAGGTGACATTTGGGGAAAGAACCTATCTTGAGAAACATGGGTACAGAGAAAAGGTGAACAATGAAAAGAAACAAAAAGGTAAAGTAAAGGCTTGCTTCTTTTGGGGAGGGGTAGGGGAGGGGGCAGTGCATGGTCTGGGAATCGTACCCAGGTCTCCCACATACAAGGCAAGCATTCTACCACTGTACCACCTGCGCACCCAAGGCTTCTTTCTTTTTTTAAGCTGAAAGAACAGTATTTAAGAAATGAGAGCACACTAAATGCCCAATATTTCTGGAACCAATCCAGAAAAAAATGGTTCAAATCTCTAAAGTAGGAGGAGATGGGATTCTGACCAAGCATACGGGGTAGGTCTGTCATAGAAGAGACTCTCCCCTCCACTGTAAGAGGAAGAATGGAGAAAACAGTTCCAATAACAATGGGATGATAGATTTTGGAAAGGGAAGCTGAGAAGCTATCACCAGGTGGTTATTTTTCCATGAAGTATAAGGTCAGATAATTTACAGAGAGACTGGATGTGAGCAGAAGAGTGACTAGAGATGAGAATGAATGAAAGAATCATTACATAGCTTAAGTAGGGCACGTCCTAGAGAAACTTGAACATTCCTGGGTACTGCTTGAAGCCCCTTTAAGTAGGTAAAAAGGAGTTTGTGAAAAAATCCAAATATCTCATTTGTAGAATGGCCTCCAGCGATGCACAGAGAAGGTGAACAGTTGAGTACCTCCCAGGTGGGGATATGTGCAAGAGATGCAAACACATCATTGTAAGATGGTGTGGTATGTGCAGTGCTGGCAGCCTCACAGGACTGCTGGGCCACAGAGAAGAGCCAGCCTGGGTAAGAAAAGACTTCCTAGAGAGAGATATACAGAGCTCACTCCAGGCAAAGCGAGAAGGTAAAGGATAGTACTCCAAGCAGAGAAAGGAAAACGGCAATTTCAGGGCAAGAAACTGCAAGCAGCTCACTGAAGCAGCTAAAGAAGTCAGGGAGGTCAGGGAAGGAGGCTGGAGAGATCAGATGGGCTCCATTAGCTGTTTGAAGAAAGCCTAGGAAATGCTCAATAAATGAGAGCTACAGCATCCATAATATGGATATATGAAGGCCTTTTAAAATAAGAACTCAAACTCTGAAGTAAATGCTCTCATTCAAAGGGACCAGGCCATAAAGATTACAAAAGAGCAATTTATTCATCATGTTTGTTCTTTATTTGGAGAATTCATTTGATGAGTATCTTTCTGACTCCCAAGATCAACACCAGTATAAGAAAAGAATATAAGGCACTTCTGGATTACTGTTTACTGGTCAATAAGCAAATTTACAAAAAAAAAAAAAAAAGAAATAAGCACTTATGATAGATGCCACTACATCAAACTCTAATAAAAGTTTTCTTAATTTCTTAATCTAAAACTCATCATTTTTCTTCTGTATAAAAGTCTGATTTGACAACCTCTGATACGAAACTAAAAACACTTAAGAGCAAAATAATTAAGTAGCCGCTCAATGTTTCAGTATCACAGCATTGGTTAAACAACAAAAACTGTCTTTTTCTCTAAAAATAGACTGAACACACACACACACACAAAGTAAAAAGGGTGCACAGGTGGTTCAGTGGTAGAATTCTTGCCCTTATACGCAGGAGACCCAAGTTCGATTTCCGGACCATGCACCCCGAAAAAAAAAAAAAAATAGACACCCAAGTTTTGTTTTGTTTCTTTTAAATGTCAAAATATAATTCTTCTTGCACAGAAACAAAATCAATACCAAACTTAGGACCTCCCCTAAAACTCTAAAATCAACTTATGGTTACCCAATTTCAAAGAGATGGCTAAAGTAATATTGAGAAAAGCTTTCAAATACTAATGCATTAAAAATTAGTCTCACAGAGTGATACAAAGCAAACATTATATATTCTTTTTTTTTTTCCATACAGTACTTGAAGCAGCCCAAAGACATAAAATTCCTTTGCCAAAGTTCCTTGGAAAGGATTTTAGTCTTGCTTAGAATTAAAAGGCAGCTACATAAATAGAAAGCATGTTAATCAATCAGCTGCTCTTGCGTTAGAGCAGGGGCCAGCAGGTATGACCTGTCAAGGATCAGGTACTAAATAACTTAAGCTTTACAGCCAAACAGTCTCTGTTGCAACTATTCAATTTTGCCACCTTGCACAAAAGCCACGGTGGACATAAACAAATGGATGTAGCTGTGTTCCAATGAAACTTTACAAAAACAGGAGGCGAGGTGGATTGGGCCTATGGGCCACAGTCTACCAACCTCTGCCTGGGAGAATCACCATGAGTGTCACAGCCCATGTTCTACCTGCTCTTATCCTATTGCATATTTTTATAAATATACATTTGCCATATTTGCAGGGGACCAAAAACCAGTAGGGAAGGTTGGACATGGAATAAAAGAATCACAGTTCAAGTAGCTCTCGACCTGCAAAGAGATTCAAATGTGGTGCCATAACATTTACCTGGAATAAATGATCTACCAGGCTTCCATGCTGAAAGGCAATTGCTCAAGTGTATCAGAAGGTTCAACAACAGTTTATGTGATTTAAGAGAGGGGTTAAATGGAATAAAAATAAACTTTTTATGTAAAGTTCAGCGTGAGCCAAAGGTGCCATAAATCACCCCAAACGTGTGAGTTACACATATTGTTCAGCCCAAACAAGGTAAATTATTCAGCCCTGTTGCATCAGATAAGAACCTATCTAAACATTTCTGGTTACCACGTTTTAAGAGAGACTTCCTAACTGGGATAAAGAAAGAAAATGGCCAGGATGCTAAAAAGGTTTAGAAGGAATAGGTAAGGAAATCAAAAGTATTTAATGGGTGTGGGGAGGAAGAGAACACTGAGGGGGAACACAAAAGCTTGTCTCTAACAATTTAGAGACAAATTGACTCTGTGTGAGAGAAGAGCCTGTGTGAAAGAAGAAAAAATCATTTTGACTGGCTTAAAGGGGGCAAAACCAGAAATAACAGGTAAAAGCAACAGAGCACCAGACCTGGTCATTTCCCGGTCAAGAGGAATTCCTAAATTCTACAATGGACCAGGCTACCTTGTGAAGTAATGACCTCTAGCTCACTCCTTCCACATAAACAAACGGAGGCTAAATGAGCCATCATCTTGTCAGGCTCCTATAGAAAGCTGACCTAGGTGGCGTCTGAAGTACTGTCCATCTGTCTGATTCTGGGATCCTAAATTAGCCAGGAGAAGCAGTAGGGCACACTACATTTCCTAATCCCTTTATAAACAATGATGGCACAACATAGAGTCCATTAGAACTTCACAATACAAAGCAAAAGAACAAGACCGCATATAACAATGAGGGAGATTATATTTTTTCCCACAACTACTTAAATCTGAAAGCCCTCTTCGTTAAACATTTGGATGTACAAATGTCCAAGCTAAAGCTAAGAAATCTGCTGACAACAACAACTGATCAGCAGAGAATCCTACTATACCGTGGGGAGGAGGCACTGAGGCTACTTTTAATTACCCCCATATATGAGACCAAAGTCTAGAGTCTGAGCTTGTGATTTCTAAAGAGAATAGGGCTTCCAGCTAGAAAGACTGTCCCAGTAAAACAGCAGCACAGGAGCTTCCGGGTCAAGATGGCAGCTTAACCACATGTGCATTTTAGTTCGTCCTCCAGAACAACTACTAAATAACCAGAAACAGTACAGAACAGCTCCTGGGGCCACATCAGTGACCAGACACACAGCATACCCCAGTCTGGACCAGCTGGACCAGCTGCGAGCACCCCCCAGAACCGTGAGTTCCCAAAGCTGCGGCGGCCAGCGCCCCTCCCCCACAGGCCACTTCCCAGAGGGTAAAGGAAAGGACTTTACCAGCAGCAGGGACTGGGCACAATCAAATGCCAATTGTGGAACTAATTAACAAATTCTGACTACTAAAAATAGGCCCCCAGCTTAGGTGAACCTGATCAAAGTGGAGGTTGCTCATTTTTGCCCTGGCACCAAGGGGGCAGGACTGACAGAAAAAGGGGGAAAAAAAAGAAGGAAACAGAGGTTTTTGTGGCTGTGTATCTACAAAGGCTTGACTGCCTCTGGATACAGCCGCAGGGCTTCTCAGGCTGCAACTGCCCCAGGCATAGGCAGAAGTGAGCTCTTTTGGGGGCTTGTCTGGAGCCTGTGCCTTCCCCAGGGCAGGGGTGAAGCCCAACTCAGGTGGAATCCCTCCCTCAAGGAATTCAGACATCAGGCCTTGGTAATTTGAAGCCCTTAAAACCAGCCCACAACCTCTCCTCTGTCTCCACCACGCCTGCAGCCAAAGTTAAAGGTACCGCATCATCTTATGCTGGTGGGACCTGCAGTCAGACAAGCGCCACACACAGTGCAGGATAAGAAAAACAAATTCATCCAGCAAGAAAACCCTAGATAAAAGAAGTGAAAGCAATCTCCAGAATAAACTAATTAAGGTAATTAAATGTCTAGACACCAGCAAAAAATAACAAATCACACTACAAATTGAAGATATGGCCCAGTTAAAGGAACAAACCAACAATTCAAATGACATACAAGAGCTGAAACAATTAATTCAGAATGTACGAATAGACATGGAAAACCTCATCAAAAACCAAATCAATGAATTGAGGGAGGATATAAAGAAGGCAAGGAAAGCACAAAAAGAACAAACTGAAAGTCTGAAAAAACAAATCACAGAACTTATGGGAATGAAAGACACAGTAGAAGAGATGAAAAAAACAATGGAAACCTACAATGGTAGATTTCGAGAGACAGAACATAGATTTCTAAACTGGAGGACGGAACATCTGAAATCCGACAAGAAACAGAAACTATAGGAAAAAAATGGAAAAATATGAGCAGGGACTCAGGGAATTAAAAGACAATATGAAGCGCACGAATATACGTGTTGTGGGTGTCCCAGAAGGAGAAGAGAAGGGAAAAGAAGGAGAAAAACTAATGGAGGAAATTATCACTGAAAATTTCCCAACTCTTATGAAAGACTTAAAATTACAGATCCAAGAAGTGCAGCGTACCCCAAAGAGAATAGATCCAAACAGACATACTCCAAGACATTTAATAATCAGAATATCAGAGGTCAAAGAGAAAGAGAGGATCTTGAAAGCAACAAGAGAAAAGCAATCCATCACATACAAGGGAAGCCCAATAAGACTATGCACAGATCTCTCAGCAGAACCCATGGAGGCGAGAGGACAGTGGGATAATATATTTAAATTATTAAAAGAGAAAAACTGCCAACCAAGAAGTCTATATCCAGCAAAATTGTCCTTCAAAAATGAGGGAGAAATTAAAACATTTTCAGACAAAAAAATCACTGAGAGAATTTGTGACCAAGAGACCAGCTCTGCAAGAAATACTAAAGGGAACACTAGAGACAGATACAAAGACAGAAGAGAGAGGTGTGGAGAAAAGCGTAGAAAGGAAGACTATGAGTAAAGGTAAAAAGAAGGAAAATTAGATATGACATATAAAATCCAGAAGGCAAAATAGTAGAAGAAAGTACTACCCATGCAGTAATAACACTGAATGTTAATGGATTAAACTCTCCAATCAAAAGACATAGTCTGGCAAAATGGATTAAAAAACAGGGCCCATCTATATGCTGTCTCTACTCAAAGGACACGAATGGACATTTACACACCAATGTTTATAGCAGCATTATTAACAATTACCAAGAGATGGAAACAGCCAAAATGTCCATCAACAGACAGTTGACTAAACAAACTGTGACATTTACATAAGATGGAATATTATGCAGCTGTAAGACAGAATAAAGTTATGAAGTATGTAACGACATGAATGTACCTTAAGGACATTATGCTGAGTGTGAATAGCCAGAAACAAAAGGACAAATACCGTATGGTCTCACTGATATGAACTAACATTAGTGAATAAACTTGGAATATTTCCTTGGTAACAGAGACCATCAGGAGATAGAAAAAGGGTAAGATATTGGGTAATTGGAGCTGAAGGGATACAGCTTGTACAACAGGACTGAATATAAAAACTCAGAAATGGACAGCACAGTATTACCTAACTGTAATGTAATTATGTTAAAACACTGAATGAAACTGCATATGGAATGATAGAGGGAGGAGGGCTGGGGCATAAATGAAATCACAAAGAAAAATAGACGATAAAGACTGAGATGGTGTAATCTAGGAATGCCTAGAGTGTATAATGATAGTGACTAAATGTACAAATTTAAAAATGTTTTTGCATGAGGAAGAACAAAAGAATGTCATTACTGCAGTGTGCTGAAAATAGATGGTAATTAATATTTTAAAATTTCAACTAATGTGTGAGACTAAAGCAAAAAATGTTTATTTG
>PVIY010013394.1:0-59315 GCA_004026745.1 Myrmecophaga tridactyla
GTATGTGGATAGACCTTTCTGAGTGGGCTAAAAACATGAAGATATTTGTGTCCCATGTGAATGCCCACCAGAGGGTGACTTCAGCAGAGGAAGATTTTAATAATCAAGTGGATAAGATGACCCATTCTGTGGATACCAGTCAGCCTCTTTCCCCAGCAACTCCTGTCATTGCCCAATGGGCTCATGAACAAAGTGGTCACGGTGGCAGGGATGGAGGTTATGCATGGGCTCAGCAACATGGACTTCCACTCACCAAGGCTGACCTGGCTACAGCCACTGCTGAGTGCCCAATATGCCAGCAGCAGAGACCTACACTCAGCCCCCGATATGGCACCATTCCCTGAAGTGACCAGCCAGCTACATGGTGGCAGGTTTATTACATTGGACCACTCCCTTCATGGAAGGGGCAGCAATTTGTTCTAACTGGAATACACACATACTCTGTATATGGATTTTACTTTCCCTGCACGCAATGCTTCTGTCAAAACTACCATCTGTGGGCTTACAGAATGCCTTATCCATCGTCATGGTATTCCATATAGTATTGCTCCTGATCAAGGAACACACTTCACAGCAAATGAAGTGTGGGCACATACTCATGGAATTCTCTGGTCTTACCATGTTCCCCATCATCCAGAAGCAGCTGGATTGATAGAACGGTAGAATGGCCTTTTGAAAACTCAATTACGGTGCCAACTAGGTGGCAATACCTTGAAAGGCTAGGGTAATGTTCTCCAGGAGGCTGTATATGCTCTGAATCAGCATCTGCTGTATGGTGCTGTTTCCCCCATAGCTAGGATCCATGGGTCCAGGAACCAAGGGGTGGAAATGGGAGTGGGACCACTCACTATTACCCCTACTGATCCACTAGGAAAATTTTTGCTTCCTGTCTCTGTGACCCTGAGCTCTGCTGGTCTACAGGTTTTAGTTCCAAAAACAGGGAGTGCTTCCACCAGGAGAAACAACAATGATTCCATTGAACTGGTCACTTTGGGCCACTGGTCACTTTGGGCTACTTATGCCACTGGATCAACAAGCCAAGAAGGGGATTACATTATTGTCTGGGATGATTGACCCTGACTATCAGGGGGAAGTAGGACTGCAACTACATAATGGAGATAAAGAAGAGTTTTCTTGAAATATAGGAGATCCCCTAGAGCATCTTTTAGTACTACCATGCCCTGTGATTAAAATCAATGGAAAATTGCAACAACCCAATCCAGGCAGGACTACCAATGGCTCTGAAACTTCAGGAATGAAGGTTTGGGTCACCCCACCATGCAAAGAACCACAGCCAGCTGAAGTGCTTGCTGAGGGCAAAGGGAACATGGAATGGGTAGTGGAAGAAAGTAGTGATAAATATGAACTTCAACATCGTGATCAGTTACAGAAACGAGGACTGTAATGCTGTTTTGTTCATGTTATACTATTTAAGTTGTAAGATATCAAGTTTAACAATGAATGTTGCCCAAGGATTTGCACCCTATCCTGGAGAGATTTAATGTGTTTCCATTTATATGCAGGATAGTTGAGTACTGCTAGATGAAAGAAAAAATGTGGGTTTTATTGTTTTTTATTTAGAAATTAGGTATGATTTAAGGTGGTATGTATAGCTGCCAAGTTGACAAGGGGTGGACTGTCATGGTCAGGTTCATGTGTCAACTTGGCCAAGTGGTGGTGCTGTTTGTCTGGTTGGGCAAGTGATGGCCTGTCTGCTGCAATGAGGACATTTCATAGAATTAAACCATGATCACGTCGGCTACATCCACAGCTGATTCCATTTGTAATCAGCCAAAGGGGAGTGTCTTCTGCAATGAGTAATGCTTAATCTGATCACTGGAAGCCTTTTAGGGAGGATTCAGAAGAGACAGGCTCTTTCTGTTTCAGCTGGTGGGCCTCTTCTGTGGAGTTCATCCAGACCCTCCGTCGAAATCATTGGCTTCACAGCCTGCCCTGCAGATTTTGGACTCTGCATTTCTGCGGTCATGTGAGACACCTTTATAAATTTTATATTTGCAAGTGTTCCCTGTTGATTCTGTTTCTCTAGAGAAACCTAACTAATACAGAGACCATACAATATTTGGTCCTTTGTTTCTCATCTATTTCACATGCTATAACGTCCCCCGGGTTCATAGACATCGTTGCATGCCTCAGGACGTCATTACTTTCTGTAGCGGTACAATATTTGATCATAGGTGTACACAAGAGTTCGCTATTTTACTTCTCAGTTAGTGTATCCTTCAGCCACCTCCATCCATTGGGCATCATATATAATGTCCAAAGTCATCAATCCATGTCTCACATCATCCTCACTTAGTAGTATAACCATCAATGCTCTCAATTTTAGACAATTTTCATTGCTCCCAAGAGAAAAATAATCGATAAGCATATCCTCACCAAACAGAAAATCCAAAGATCCCCTTAACTCTTGTCCCACTCCCCCATTATTTACCACTGGTGTTGCTGCAGTACTGTTGATGTTTTCCTATTAAACTAGTCCATAGCATGCAATGGCAGTTTTCCCCCTGTACCTCAATATTATTTACTCTTTGTACAAGAGTCATACCTTTGAAGTAGATCATGGAAGAACTTATTTATATTTGTAGGGTTAATCAGTGGGACACGTAGGTCTATAGAACCCCTTTCAATCATGTTCACTTTCCATATGGTAATATTACTTATAGACCCACTAGTGAACCACCTTCACTTCTATCCATTCCCTCACATTGAAGTTTAATCTCATTGGCTATCCGTTCACCCATCTCTAGCTTCTGTGTATCTCTAGGGCCCCTATATTCTGAATTATATAGTTTCTGAGTTTACCTTTCCTGCGGTCATAAAAGCGAAATCATACAGTATCTAGCCTTTTGTGTCTGGCTTATTTCACTCAGCATTATGTCCTCAAGGTTCATCCATATTGTCGTATGCTTCAGGACATCATTTCTGGGGAGCTTTTAGAAACATGTAAGCCCTGAAGCATAGACATATACAATGAAGTATAGAATAAATATCTTATTATGCCAGCAAATGTCCAGGGCTGGATAAAATAGAAAATTTCATACATTCTGGAATGAGTGTAAATTGATGAAGGGCCCTGTGCCTCTTTGAAAGGATGTATGTACCCTAGAAAAGCCATGTTTTAATTCTAATTCCATTTTGTAAAGGCAGCCATTGCTTCTAATCCCTATTCAGCACTGTCTGTTTGAAACTGTAATTAGATCATCTTCCTGGAGATGTGACTCAATCAAGAGTGGTTGTTAAACTGGATTAGGTGGAGATGTGTCTTTGTCCATTTGGGTGGGTCTTGATTAGTTTACTGGAATCCTATAAAAGAGGAAACATTTTGGAGAATTGGAGAGATTCGGAGAGAGCAGAGAAGAACGACAGAGCCACGAGAAAGCCACAACAGTAGTAATGCCACAGAACCATGAAGCAGAAAGTCCACCAAACAGCGACTTTTGGAGATGAAGAAGGAAAACGCCTCCTGGGGAGCTGAAGAGGAAGCTGGTAGATGACGGTGTGCTTGCCACGTGCCCTTCCAATTGAGAGAGAAACCCTGAACTTCATCCTCCTTCTTAAATCAAGGTATCTTTTCCTGGATGCCTTAGATTGGACATTTCTATAGACTTGCTTTAATTGGGACATTTCCATGATCTAAAAACTGTTAACTTGTAATTTATTAAATTCCTCTTTTTAAAACCCATTCCATTTCTGGTATATTGCATTCTGGCAGCTAGCACGCTAGAACAGGCCCTTTGAAAAGCAATTTGATAATATCAAGAATCTGCAATATGTTCATACTGTTTTATCTAGTAATAAAATTTGTAGGAATTTCTCCTAATGAAGTACAAAAAAACAATCCTCAAACAAGGAAAATTTATGAGAAGATTATTCCTGTTATGTTTCCTTTTACAATAGCTAAAAATCAGAAACAAAGTGTACAACAAATGGCAAATGAATGGTTTAAATATTTGTGCTCACTCCCAGCAACATTTGCAACCATTCAACCTGCAATGGAATTGGATAATAATAAAAAAATGTGCTAATAATGGACTTATACAATTTTTGTACATAATTACTTTTGTGCATATATGAAAATTCTGATCGGAGGAAAGAATAAACATGTTCTGCATAATTAAATCAGGAGCTAAGAGGTTGGGATCTGAGCACTGGTAGTTTTTGAAGTTCTGCAGATGATTCTAATTGAAGCCATTGAAAAGAACCATGAGCGCCCGGACCACCTCCCATTCTCTGGTGGTCCACCCAAATGGGTTTCCACATGGTGTGTGTTTCCCTGGCTTTGTGCCCTTCATGTATCTCTCAGGGACTTGCAGGTCACATGGCCTCATCACAATTAATAGCTTTCCACGAGCAGGAGAATGTAGACTCATTAGGAAGCAGATGATTGAAATAATCTGGGTAAAACGTGGTGAGGACTTGGCCTGGGTGGGCAACAAGGTGGCAAAACCTTCCCAACCTGGCAACTGAATTAGTTTCCTGTGGCTGCTGTAACAAACCACCACAAACTGGGTGATTAAAACAGCAGAAATTTATTCTCTCATAATTCCGGAGGCCAACAGTCTGAAACCAGTTTCACTGGATTGAGATCAAGATGTTGGCAGGATCCCACGCTCCTGCTGGGGACTCTAGAGGAGAATGTGTTCCTTGGTTCTTCCAACCTCTGGGTGGCTTCCAGCATTCTTTTTTTTTTTATTATTATTAATTAAAAAACTTAACAAAAGGACATTAAGATATCATTCCATTCTACATATACAATAAGTAATTACTTCCAGCATTCTTTATCTTATGGCTACATCACTCCTTTTTGGCTTCTGTGGTCACACTGCCTCCTCCACTTCTGTCTGTGTAATCTCTTCTGCCTCTCTCTTATAAAGACACCTGTGACAGCCTTTAGCAGCAGGTAATCCAGGATAATCCCCTCATCTCAAAGTCCTTCATTGAATCACACCTGCAAAGGTTACATTTACAAAGGTCACAGGGATCAGGGTACGGATCTCTTTTGGATGGGTGTCTTCTCAGCCTACCACAGCAACTGAGATGATGAAAAAGGCTACGGAAGAGGAACCTAATTCTGGAATGTGCTCGGTCTGTCATGGAGGCAACCAGCCCCACGGAGCTCTTTGGCCACTTGCCTGTGGTGTTTGTGTCCATGGTCTTGGGAGAGGGGATAAACTGCAGAACATTTCCCATTACGAGATCCTGGTGAGAGATATTTGGAGACCACAGTGCTCTACAGAAGAAGGTGCTAGCAGGTTTGCTGTTGGGCCAAAGGAAGCAAATGGAAATTGAAAAGGAGAGAAAAAACTTTTAGGAAAGGCAAAAGGTATGTAATGATCCCTGCAGCCCAACTCTCTGAGGATCTCAGGATCACAGTAATATATGTGATACAGTATGATTCTTGGGTTACCTAAGAGTCTCCTACCCACAAATGCCTTTCTCACCCCAACTCCCTGGTGACTGCAATTCCATTGTTAGGCTAATCCACTTTGATTGTTAGGCATTGCCCATCCATTGCTCACCTCTTCTAATATGCAAGGTGTCCTTGATTTTCAATTACTTTGATCAGTCACAGACTAGTAGTGGAATTAGATGTATCATTCATTCAGCCAGTGTGAGTGCTTACTCTGTGCTTGGTACTGTACTGGGTACTGGGATACAGTGGAAACAAGACTTCGTTGAGGTGACTAAGGAAATAATTCAACGCAGAAGTGTCTACGGGACCCCTCTTGTTACGTGACACAGAGCTAGTGCTGTAACAGGAGGAAAACAACAACAAAAATTGCACAGCACAGACACTTCCCTCAAAAAGACTTTAGCCTTGTTGGGGGGAATCCAAGCACACAAAAGATAAAGACAGAGCCAGCAACTGTTTATTAAATTGCTAATATGATCAATTCTGAAACTACATTTTGGGTATTCTAGGCTTAAGCAAATAAGCTATATGTTAAAGCTAATGTAAGCCATATTTCCCGCTGCTAATGGAAAGTGAGTTGTTGGATTAGAATTGGTGTTATTAATATGAAATCATGTTTTCTAATATGTGTATTAGATATATCATATATATGATATGTATTATAAATATATATATATGATAAATTTTACCGAGCTCTACTGAGAGTGCACAGAAGCAATGGCAAACCAGTAGGAATAAACATACTTAGCACGCAGCTATTGGTTTCTAGACATCATTCTCCACTCATGGAAACTATGATTCCTTAAAGAACGGCTGATTCCAGGGCTGGGCAAAGAAAGTAGATGATGAGCCTGGAACATCTTACTGTGCCAAAGGTAAGGAAATATTCAGATTTATGTGGACATGTTAAAGGGACACAGAGCCAACTTGAAGGGACCCCCACTGGCCAAATCTGGACAATTTGAGCACAAAATCAAAGTTGCTGCTGGATTATAACCCACTGAATAAAATAAGAACCCAAAAGTCCATACTGATTAAAAAAATTAATAACTTATGGAGCAGGGTGTATTTTTCATTACAGAATACCAACTAATAAATATTGAAGGAATGATGGAGGTAGAAAGTCATCAATAGCTGCTAAAGTTGACGAGTAAAAACTTGATAAGTTATAAGATAATCATGGAGTTGCAAAGTATGCTCCCCGAACAACTTATTAATTACAAAGGAATAAATATTAGCTTTATAGTGTCAACTACTGCTTTAATCAAGTCATCAAACTTAACCACTGTCCTGGGATAAACTGATATTCAGTGTCATGTGCCTCTGATTAAGATGCTCTGCGAAGGGCACACGCTCAATTCTCTGATATCCCTGCCACAAAAGCATAACCTGAGTCCAATCATGGCAAAACATGAGACAAACCCACACTGAGAGACATTCTACAAAATAACTGACCTGTACTCTTTTAAAATGTCAGGGTCAAAAAACACAAGGAAAGGCTGAGAAATTGTTCCACGTTCAAGGAGAATAAAGAGATCTGACAACTAATTTCTGGGCATGATTTTGGATTTGATTGTGGACCAGGGGAAAAGAATAGAAAGACACTGTTGGGACAATTAATGAAATAGAAAGTAGCATTGTGATAATGCTGCATTTCCTGATTGTGCTTATTGTACTGTGGTTATGCAAGAGAAAGTCTTTTGTTCATGGAAAATGCACAATGGAGCATTTAGGGTTAAAGGGGCACAATGTTTCCAGTTGACTCTCAGACGGATCAGGGGACAATTTGTATATTTATCTACATAGAGACAGACAGACAGACAGATAAATACATAGCTATAAACATACATAGAAAGAATAGTAAAGCAAATAAAGCAGAAATGCAAATAACTAGTGAAAACGGATAAAGGGTTTTAGGAGTTTCTTGTACTATGTGTGCATTTTTTTCTGTAAAATCAGAATTATATAAAAAATAAAAGGATCCCTGTTCCTTCTCTTCTAAAACAAAATAAAACAAGCCAACCTATGGATGCTGTCAGGATGCCTCCAGACAGCCAAAGACAGCGAGTGGGTCAGGAGCCAGGCAGTCCTCTGGCTTGAGGTCATGTCCACCTTAGGAGAAGGAATTCAATGTGTGCTTCCTGCTGAGGCCAGAGCCAGCCCAAAGGATAGCCATTCCAGGGGCTGCAGCAGGGCCCAGGTAGCCGCTCTGCAGAGCAGGTCTATCTGGCTGACGTTTGTTTTAAGTAAGAGCAAATTCTGGCAGCGACTAGACCACGAACTGGGGTGCAGTTCCTGGCAGAGCTCGTCCTGTCTTCCGTGCAGACTCCAAACAGCTGTTTCTTGTCAGATGATTCACAGTATAACATGCAACAGAGAAGGATCATTGGTAAATGTGTGATTTGTGTGCAGATTTAATCTCTTTTCACACAAGTAATTATTGTTCAAGTCTTTTGCTTTTGTCACAGTCCATCAGTAAATAGTAATATGTGTGCATTTTTGCAAGAAGACCTGAACTTTTAAAGTCTGGCACTCTTTGACTAAGGACAAAAATCAGTTAAGGATTCTAATCAAGGCATACACTTTCCCTAAACACAAGTACTGCATAAGTACTTACTACGTAGTACTTATTACAAACGAGTAGTACTTACTACACATATAGTAATTAAGGCTTGCATTTTCCATAAACAATTCCTTTCCATGGTGAAGCATACATTTCAACGTAATTCATTAATACATCTCCTGTGGGCCTTTGGCCTCTCTCTCTCTCTAGAGCTCAGTGATCTCTTTTTCTCTGCCAGCTCTCTTTTGCCCAGTTCTCTGAGAATCCTAAATTGCTAATCACATGATTTCCTACATTTTGTCTCCAGGTTTTAATAAAGTCAGATTTTTATTATAGAATATATATATATATATATATATATATATATATATATATATATATATATATATATATATATATATATCGGGGTTTTATCGGAGACCAAAGAGCTAAAAGTAAGACAGGCTTCTTCATGCCTCTTCTATGTGGATGTCAACCGTCTTTTTCTCAAGTAACAGGAAGCTGCTCTGCCAGGTCTCTTCAAAGTTGATTCTGCACAGTAAGTTCTTCCTAGTCTCTAACTCACAAATCCTCGGCTGTGCCCCAGGAGGGCCGAGTGGTTGAAGCTGAGGGAGAGTGGAACCCACAAGAAATCGCCTTTCCTTTTCTGCTTCTGGCCTGCAGGCAGCACTGCGCCCTGAGGAACTTGGGGTACACCTGCAGACATTTCAACTGAGGCGGGGCACTGCCGCAGGAAGGCCTGGGAAACATCCACCCATTAAAGCTCGAGCTGAGTCATCTGGGTGTGGAAGCCGTTGGGTCACATTCTTGCCACAGAACAAGCAAACAGAGCAGAGGCACAGAAAATCTAGGTTGGATTTCATCAAAACTTTTCAAAGGCTGGTTCCCAGAGGCCTTCACCACCTCTGTGAGAGCGAAGCAAAAGGTGGGCCCCTGCCACAGTTCCAAAGCCCCGGGAGAGGCAGAACTGTATGCACAGGCCAGCTTAGTACTTGGCCGACAGCACGAGAAGAGGCCCCTAGAAAGGGAAATCCCTTCTGGGTTCTGAGCGCCCCAACAGAGGGGTGGAAAGGGGGGCTTGAAACTTGAATTATGAAAAGGATAAAGATCAGGGGAAAGCAATGGGCCCTCTCACGGGGTGGGGGTGGGGGGGCATCAAGTCTCTTAGGAGCCTCTGGTTTCTTTGGCTGTAAACCTAACTCTCAATCTCCAACTTCTTGCTGGACAGAAGTTATCAAAGCAGAGAGGAGCCCTTCCTATCCCGAGCTCCCAGGCAGAGAGGAGTGCTTTGAAACTGAGATCTGTTTTCAGGGCCTTATTGGTTCAGACCTCTGCAATCCGAGGACAAGAATGAGTTTTTAAGGGTCGGTATCCCTGGGAGGCATGCTTCCTGCAACCTGAAGATTAGCACAGACAAGTATAGGTAGCCTAGCTCGTTTTCCTCCTAGCTCAAGACCATTTCCTTCAGGCAATGTTCCGAAGGGGGACACCTGGCCCTGAGACCAGAATAAATGCTGGTTCTGATGAGTCAATGCTTCCGATACGTGAGAAGCCACACAGGAGCGCAGAACGCGGAGGCTTGCACCCAGGGGCACTGGCCACGCCCGCCTGCACTGCTGGCACCGCCAGAACCTGGCATTTAATTAGCTACGGGAAACTGTGTTCAAAGTCTAGGGAAATGCTTTCCCCTCTTTTGCCTAGGATAACCTGTGGTTATTTTTTTCCTGCTTGCTAAACTGAGCCGGGCAGAGACAGAGGGGAAAAGGAGAGATGGAAAAAAAAAAAAAGAAAGGGGAAACCCAGGAAGGCAACAAGAGAAGTTCCTTCTAGCCATTGGCAAATTTTTGTTCCGCTCCTTTCCTGAAGAAGTGAACCAGGACGTGAAATGGCTGCTCGGCTCCACCCACATTCTGGGTGCTTTACATCTGTAAAGTGCTATGACCAGCACCTCCACTGGCATTCAATATTGCCGTGCAGAGCACGTGCATCTGTGTATCATCGTGCAAATGTGTCCTCGACAGCAAAGAGAACCAGCTGCGATTATGGATGGTGCAATGCAGGTTCATCTTTCACCTCTGGGAAAAAAACGAATCAAAAGGCATACCTAACTGAAGGTGATCAGATTCTCTCTAATGCAGTATATTTTACTGGGTTATAGGGATGCAGGAGGGAACGAACATTTGTTTGGTGCCTGCTAGCTGCGCTAGAGATTTCAGCTATATTTTCACTTAATCCCCCAACTCTGAGGCAGATGGCAATTTACATTTTACAGATGGAACAACCGAGGCTGCATATTTCATAAGGTACTAGCTGCGGGACCTTAGGTAACTGACAGATTTAAGGTTCGAACTCAGGTTCTGCCCTTGTCTTTTCCACTGGTTTGACATTCAAATCTCTGGTCACCTAACACCTTTACGTTTTTCCGTGATTTTTCAAAGATTGCTGGAGTGATTGCAAGGCCGCTAGCAGTTTGTGTTTCATCTTTTAAAGATATTTAACTTCATTTTTATATTTTAAAATTCTTGGATTTCATTTTCTAAATATTTTCAACTATTTTTCTGATTTTTTTATGTTTTAAAATTCTTGGATTACATTTCTAAATATTTTCAACTATTTTTCTGATTATAATAAAAACACAAACACGTGATGTATTAGCTACCAAACTGTAACACTGGAAAAACTTGCTCTGGGGGGCGGTGCCATGGTGGCTCAGTGGCAGAATACTCGCCTGCTGTGCCGGGGACCAGGGTTCGATTCCTGGTGCCTGCCCATGCCAAAAAAAAAAAAAAAATCTCAAAAACTTGTGCTGGGGGGCACAAGGGTACTTCAGTGGTAGAATTCTCGCCTGCTGTGGTGGGAGACCTGGGTTCGATTCCTGATCCATGCACTTCCCCCAAAAAACAAATGAGCAAACAAGCAAGAACAAACAAACAAAATTCAACAAATGGTGCTGCAATAACGGGATACTCACACGGAAGAAGAATGAAACGTGGCCCCGCCATACAGCATACAAACAAAACATAAAAACTTGTGCTGAACAGTTTTGAGCAATCTTGGGATAAAGTTTGTGTTGTCTTTTCTTTCTCTCTTTCCTCTTATCTCTTTCTCTCTTTCCCTCTTTTTCCTTCTCTCTTTCTTTCTTCAACAAAATGCCCAAGACTTAGTGTCCAGCTCATGAATTTTCATACACACACACACACACACACACACTGTGATATATACACTTTCAAGATATGGGTCATTTCTAGCCTTCTAGAACTCCTTTGTGCCCCTTTCCAGGAGCCACCTCTACCACCATCACTATTTTGACTTCTGTCACCATAGATAGTTATGCTCTTTGGCCATTTCTGTGCCTATGTTTGAAATGCTGACCAATTTGCCATTAATTTGGAAAGCTATGGGTCTGCACTGGACTTTTATTTCTCACTCTCGAAAATTGTTCCCAAGAACGCTGCCCTTAGTCAAATGCCATCTAAGGCTCTGGAGGCATCTGCTTGGTCCATACTCTTGGCAAGCCTCTGATATGCATCGACAAGCAAATGTATAACCTGCCACGTGGCGCTGCTGTTTGAGAAAACTTTGGGGTGCTTCATGTCTGACTTTTATATTTAAGGCAAGAGATTTTTGATTTAATGACTAAATTTGGAAATAAAATATTCTGCTATTCCTTTTTGAATCAGGATCCGTTTGAAGAGTAGACAAATGACAAGAGAAGCTGTTTTAAATATTCGTTTCCCTTTTGCAAGTAAAACAACATATGGAAGTAAAGTAGATACTGAGCTTGATTTAAGATTGCAACAGTTGTACCTAAATGAATTATTTCAAGTTTTAGTGTTTGTCACAACAGTCTATTTGTTCCTTTGGATTGACTTTATAAAAAGTAAATGTTAAGTTTTAACTTAGAATGTGTACTTAAATTTTTTTTTAATTTTTTTTTTACAGTAAGGTTGGTATAAATTTTATCTGAAAAGAGTTATACTATTAAAAAAGGTTTGAAACCAGTGCCCTAAGACATTGGGCAGACAACTGATGGCCCTTAAATTAGTTGGATTTTCTTTTCTTATCATGTGACTTATGCTTACATTCTCCTTAACTGCCTTCATCCTTTTCCTGTCCGATCTAGAGAACAATCTCCATTTGCTGGAGCGATAGGGGCAAAGCAGTTGAACATGTCACCACCTTCTCCAGGAGAAGCACTACATGCCTCCTTCCTAGGAAGCCTGGTTTTAAAAAGCTCCATGTGTGCATGTGTGTGTGTATGTATGTGTGTCTGTTGTGTATTCTCAAAAGCACTGGGGCCAACGGTTCTTATCCCCTGTAGGTAGAAAAGCATTTTTTTTTTTAAAGCAAAGTGAGACTTTGAAATGACTCTCAAAAGTCATTTCCTGACAATAAAGCAGGGGAGGAAGGCAAAGGCCTCAGAGAAATGAATCATCAGACAGCAGCTTGGCGCCGGACTCCAGGCACGGACTGGAGCAGCTTGCTTAACCCTCCGCTGGGCTCAGAGCACGAGTTGGGTGGGAAGTCTGACCCCTCCAACTGGGAAGAAGGACCAGTGAGAGGTCCAGAGGGGGATAATCTGAGATGCCAAATAGGGTCAGCTGTGGACCTGTTGGAGGAGGTCTGAGTAGAAATCAGACAGCTCCTGGTTGGGGCTTCCCATTGGCTGGAAAAACAAGCTTCAGAGCATTGCTCAGACTCTCTGAAGTTGGACTTAGTTTAGAACCAACCTTAACATTTGGTCAGGTTAACACAACTCAGGCACCTTGACTAAGAACATGAACTTCCATGGTGAGGAACCACAGAGAAGAGAGGAAGCCAAAGAGACAACTTTGGAGTCCGTGTAAGGGCCTGAAACTCAAGAGAGCAATTCTTTGGGATCTCAACCTGGATTAGATTAAAGCAGTCGCAGAGTAGAAGGGATCACTGAGAGCCCCAACCAGAGGAAAACTGGGAGGAAGATGTGAAAGAAGTACACAACCCACTATCCTGCAACTAGGGCAACCCAGTTCCACCCCTGGCTAAACTTGAAGATCATGACTCTAGCATCCAACTCGGTAGGTGTAGGTGAGTTGGAGAATGATCTTCCTGATAAAACCTAGACCAGAGAACTCCCACTAGAATTTCCAAGAAGAAATTAGGGAAGTGAGATCAGAAAAGGTCCAGTCTCACTTTTCAAAAAAGTGAGACATCATCAATGACTTGCTTTAACTTTTACTGCTTGGGTTAACTGTCCAGGCATTTCCTATCTTTGTTGGCCTCTATTTCTCTGTAATTAGCAGTACATTGCAGGGATTAAGAACGATTGAGAAATCAGATCTCTTGGCTTCATATTTCCAACTTTGCCACTTACTATATGAACTTGGCCAAGTTTTTAAACCTCCCTGACTTTCCAAATTTTTTTTTCATCTGTAAAGTTGGAATGATGATAAGTCTAATTCACGAGGTAAATGTGGTTAAGTGAGATGAGGCATGCAAAGCCCTTGGCATAGAATAAGGGTTCAATTAATGTTAGTCTGTAATGATGGTGAAGTTACAAATTATTGTAGCAGAAGAAGTAATGACGGTGAAAAACCAAGCAGCAGTTGTGTGCATGAAAGGGATAGGAGAGTAGAAGAGAAGTTGAGAAATGGTGCCCTGGAATCCTGGGGTCAAGAGGAGTCTGAGAGGAAGAGCTTGCTACCTTGGTTAATCTCTGGAGTTCTCATCATCCCATGTTGGATCCCTTAAGATTGCCCACAGACCTCTCTCTCCAGCCAGAACAACAAGCAAACTCACTGCCCTCTCCCTGTCTACGTGGGACATGACTCCCAGGGGTGTGAAACTTCCTGGCAACGTGGGACAGAAATTCTAGAATGAGCTGAGACTCAGCATCAAGGGGTTGAGAAAACCTTCTCGACCAAAAGGGGGAAGAGAGAAATGAGACAAAATAAAGTGTCAATGGCTGAGAGACTCCGAACAGAGTCGAGAGGTTATCCTGGAGGTTATTCTTATGCATTAAATAGGTATCACCTTGTTATTCAAGATGTAATGGAGAGGCTGGAGGGAACTTCCTGAAAATATAGAGCTGTGTTTCAGTAGCCATGTTTCTTGAAGATGATTGTATAATGATATAGCTTTCACAATGTGACGGTGTGATTGTGAAAACTTTGTGTCTTATGCTCCTTTTATCTACCTTGTCAACAGATGAGTAAAACATATGGAATAAAAATAAATAATAGGGGGAACAAATGTTAAAATAAACTTAGATTGAAATGCTAGTGATCAATGAAAGGGAGGAGTAAGGAGTATGGTGTGTATAAATTTTTTTCTGTTGTCTTCTTATTTCTTTTTCTGAATTGATGCAAATGTTCTAAGAAATGATCATGATGAATACGCAACTATGTGATGATATTGTGAATTACTGATTATATATGTAGAACGGAATGATCATAAGTTAAGAATGTTTGTGTTTGTTTTTATATTTTTTAAAACATTAAAAGTTTAATTTAAAAAAAAGTTTGCCCACAGATGGAAGTCCTCATTGCCTTCAGTTCTCTTCATTGGAACCATCTGTGTGAATTCTGTTTTCTGCTGGAATTCTGCCTGGTCCCCAACAATGGTTGTGTGTCCCTCTGTCAGTCTTTTGCACTGGTCCTCAAGCCAGCCCCTTCTAAAACTCTACCCTTGGTAGTGGGCACCAGCATTTTTCCAGGAACGCAAGCATAACTCTTAGTCATTCCTGAGTGATTCTTCCCTCCCCTTGAGCCCCCATATCCAACAAGTGCCCATGTCTTGAGGCTCTAACTCCCATGGAATCCCTAATGTTCACCTCCTTCCTCTTCCCACGGCTTCTCCTTCCTCCCAGACTTCTTTGTGCCTATCTGGGTTATGAGAGGAGACTCCTAACTACAGTCCCAGCCTTCAGGTTCCACTGTGCCCCTCATTCAACCTATGATCTGCCACCTGGTTAAGCTTCCTAAAGCTGGGGCTTTCAAACTTTTTGGCCAGGACACTCAGTAAGAAATACATTTGCTTTGTAAGCATTTACACACCCAAAAGTCACAAACACTGCCACCTTGATTTTTTTTTTTTTTTTTAACATGGGCAGACACTGGGAATCAAACCCAGGTCTCCGGTATGGCAGGTGAGAACTCTGCCTGCTGAGCCACCGTGGCCTGCCCGGCCACCCTGATTTTTTTAAATTCTAGCCTCTTCTAGTTTATTTTAGAAAATGTTGGTCACAGCCCACTAAATTGAATTTGTGATCCACTAATGGGTCAAACCTCACAGTTTGAAAGTACTTCCTCAAAGCATTGCTCTGCTTGTCACTATTCTAGGAAAAGCCTTCAATTGCCCCCACAGTCAACCGACTATAGCACCAGCTATTTAAGCTGTCATTAAAGGCCTTCCATAAAATGGCCGCAGTTTATCTAACAATTTTTCTCCCTACCTTTATTTATGCCATTTAACCTTTAAGGGCCTTAGTGGTTTAATATATAGAATGGGAATGAAAACGCTTCCCCAGCTTGAAGGCCACAAGTAGACCAGATGGCTCATTTAGCTTCCTTCCCCTATAAGTACTATGATTCTGGGATTGTACGTGCTGAGCACCCAGTAACCAAATATATTTCCTCTCTGGTCTCCAATCCTTCCCATGTCTGTGTCTCTGTTCAGGTTGTTCCCTTTAGCCATCTTCCTTTGTTACACTATCTCCCTATGTTAACATCCCATCAAGGTTGAGTTGTATATTTGCTACTACAATAAAAAGTTTTAAAAAATCCCATCAAGGTCCAGCAAGAGCAAAGTACACAGGAAGGAAAAATCAGAGCATTCTCAAGGAATATAATTAGTCCACCAAGGCTGGGGCCTTGGTATAGTATATGCAGGTGACCAGAAAGAGATGCAACAGAGAGGTAGGGTGGAGCCAAGTCATATGCCCAACTGAGAACCACAGGTTGGGGTTTCATTTTAATTTAGAGGCCATGGGAAGACATCAATAGTTTCTGAACAGATATGACATGCTCAGAGGTGAGGTTTGAAGAGTGGTTGCCCGGACCTGGGGACTCTAGAGGTTATTTCAGTAGTAAAACTGACCCAGCCTGGAGGTGAACGGTATTGGGACTGACCAGACCAGGGATGGTCCCCTAAAGAAGTGCAGCAGGTAGGACCTTGGAGATTCACCTTTGGCCGCAGATGGGCATCTTGGAGAAAAGGAGAAGCATAGTTTTGAGGTATAATGGGCAGACTTAGCAGAGGGCCAAGAAGGCACCTGGCTTCTGCCTGCTCTGGCAATACAAGGCAGGGAACCATAGGATTTGGAATTGGAAATAGGTGTCCAGTCCCTGGGAGGGTTGATGAGAACAAAGCTTCTAGAGGAAAAGAATTGGAAAGGCCCTTTGCTCAGGTTCTATATGTGACAAGATCTCTGCCAAGTGCTCTCAGGCCAATGTCTTTCTGATTCCAAAACCTGAGCTCTGAATGATACCAAACTTCCTGGAAGGTCTCTGAGAATCAGAAGTAAATGTTCTCTCCTCCTGCAACTTAGCACAGTGCTTGTACAGAGTAAGCCCTGATGAATATTAGTTGAATTATTACTCTTATCACCCTACAGATATCGCTGCCTGCTCATCTGTCTTCACTGGTGATTCTTGGCATCCTGGCCCTTACACTGTTTAAATTTTTTTTTTTTTTTTTTTGCAAGGGCAGGCTCCGGGAATTGAACCCAGGTCTCCGGCTCGGCAGGTCAGAATTCTTGCCACTGAGGCACCGTTGCACCGCCCTTTAGAAAAGAGCCTGTGATTCTCTTTAAATACTAAAGCTCTGTGGCTGATTATATTGATGCTCTAAATTCATTAACCTAAAGGCCTTTCTAGATGAAGGACTGGAGGTGCAGCTTCAGCAATGAGTGGCCACATGAACTGTCAACGAGAGAGACGAGCATGACTGCCACCTTTCATCCTAAAGGCCTTGAGAAGCAGCGGAGAGCTCAGCTCTGCGGTGAAACATTAACTATAAATTGTCACGAAACTGGTTTCAGCAGTATTATTACTTCTCTTTTTGTGCGCTCTTTTCCAAATGCTCAGCAATGTCCTTGGAGGCCACAGCAGGACTTGGTCCCCACCCCACCTTCCAAGGCCCCGAGGGGCTCAATCGATGGGTAGGTCGGCTTGGGGAGCAGACACCGGGTGTCCTGTGCTGGAGCTTTGGGCAACTGTAGGAGAAGATGCCTGTGGTCACCACCTGCAGGGGACAGTTGACTGCCAGGAAAAGGGTGTAAGAGCTGTGTCCCTTGGTAAACTCTCCATAAGCATGGATTATTCAGAATCTCATGGGTCATAGTTATTCAGTCTACCACACTCAACAAAAGCCCCTCTGCTAACAGGGAAGCAGAGGGAAGGCAGGCCAATTCCATTTTTGAGGTTCCGAGTATATTGAAAACATACAGAAATGGCTAACTAGATTTTTAAAAATTGTTATATACTTTAATGCTTGTGACTTTTTAATTGAAATCATAGGCTGAAAGATTGTCTTCTTTCCCTCCTGTAAGGATAGCTCTGTGTCTGAATTTATAACCTCAATTGCAGATAGTGCAAAAGTCCAAATTTGAGGGTCTTCATAAACGTGGGTCCTGGATCTCTTGTCCCCCATTTCTACCCATGGCCACCCGGCAGACCTCGATACGTAGAGAACTGAACTACAGCTCTTTATGGCTTTGACTAATGCCAGACCATCCACAGCTTCCATTCAACTATTCATCTACAGAGGCTTCCTTTGATTTCACATCAAGCCTGGAGCTTTGATCCGCCTCAAGGGGTTCATACCCAGATGTGAAGACTCCATCCCTGTCTGAAGCAGGTCTTCTGGGTGGTGAAAGCTTCCACTGCCAACTCAGCCAATAAACCATGTCATGTGGCTTGAGTTCTAGCTATGATTTCCTCATGTGCACTAAAATTGCAAGAACGCCCTATTTAGAAATGCTTGCATACGCTCACCTGTAGCAACAGGAAAAGGAAGGATTCCTGGGGAGACGCTTTTGCTTTTTTTTTTTTTTTTTAACATAATAAACGCCTCCAAATTCACAGAGTCAGGAGTAGGAGGTGCCCTGATGTCCACACACAGAAGCACATGATTTGATTTCAACTGTGATAGTATGAGGAACTGCCAGCACCCTCCTTTGAAAAACAGCAAAACAACCGAACCCAAAACATTAACATAAGGGGCGAGGAGACTGGGAAGCTAATGCTTAATGGGTGCCGTGTTTCTGTTTGGAACGAGGAAGAAGTTTTGGTAATGGACGGTGGTGAGGGCGGCACAACATTGCAAATGTAATTAACAGCACTAAATTGTACACTTGAAAGTGCTTAAACTGGGAAATGTTATCTGGCATATACGTTGCTACAATAAAAAAATTAAAAACAAAGCAAACATGAATACATCCACTCTACGCAATTTTGCCTTTAGAGAGCCATTTCTTTGGAGCCCGCTTCTTGTGCAGCTTTGGGGATAGCCAAACTGGGGGTGGGGTGGGGGTGAGGTTCTACAATGCCATCTGACCTCTCTAAGTCAAAAAACCCTGCTGGGTTTTCCTTGCCTAGATTTTCCATTTAAGAACTTTAATTCTGTTACGTGAGAGTTAAGGAGGTTGCACTTAATCTTTGCAACCTCCAGGAAGAACAGAGAAGCAGCGCTTCCATCTTTCTGGAAATGGGAAATCTAGCTCCCAAAGCCTGTTCGGCATCCTGGGGTGGTAAATCTGATTCCTGCCCCACAGTTCACTGACATTTGAAATGTTGTGAGTTTGTGAGAACTGGGCAGTGACACACTTAGAGGGAGCTATCTAAAGAACTCAGTTACCTAGAAACTACCGACTTGCAAAATTGCCTACCCTTCCGAAGAAGCATTTGAGAGCTTCAGAAGAAATAACACGGAATATTTAATATTGCTAAAGGGGCGCATTTTTCCCATATCAACCTCATCTTAATTATAAAGATGCATCATGATGGAGCTCCTGCTGTTGTGTTCTTTGGCCAACAGTCATGTAATTTTGTTTCCTCACCAGCTATGGTGAAGGGAAAACATTAAAAGACACTTTTATACCTAGGGGAAAGAAAAGACACATGTGGAAGGAACCCTTTTGTCCCAGACCTGACCTCACTTTTATTTGAAAAAGTAATCCACCTCTAAACATATTCATCTTAGACAGCTTCTTCCCACCAAGAAATGCTAGAAAATGAAGCTCGTTACTCTGTGCTTATCTCAAGAAAAGTGAAAATTATAAAGGAAGTACCAAGGGTTTCATTAACAATGGAGCTTTGGAAACCCTTGGTCACACAGACTTCTATTTTGCATTTCAAAAAGAAATAATGACTGTTGCCCTCGCTTTCTTTGCCTGTGAAAAGTCTGGTGTAGCTTTTATGTGAATTTTGGTGACTCAGATAATGGCTACACTATCAGTTCCTTCACCCAGGCCCACTCTCTCCCTCATCCTCTTCATCAACCAGCTGAAAATGACTTTCTCCATTCCCTATTATTAAGAACATTGGCCCATATAACATAAGTCCTTTTTGTCTAAGAAAAGAGAGGTTGTTATGCCATTTATTCACTTATTCAACCAGTGTCAGGTATTGTGTTAGGCATCAGCGTTGGGGGTAAAAGAGTGACCAAAAAAAGATGGCACCCAGACTGGTGGTAAGAGTCACACCAATACGTGTAAAATTACAAATCTGTGATAAGAGTCTATTCTTTCCAAGAGGTCCTCCTTGTTCTAAATTCATCTCTCCCAGCCTCCTTGGAAATTTTGAAACATTAAAGAATAGCTGCACCCCCATCCCCAAATTTCTACCTCATTCTGTTCACCTGATTCTTCCTTCCATCCGGCAACATGCCCTGGATCTTCTCAATTCTGCCTCCAAACTTCTGGAAAGAATACTTCTCTATTCCTCATCTTTCCAACCACCAAACCACTTAAGTTGGTTTCCACCCACTCCACACTGTGGAAAATGCTCTCTCGAGATTGGTAACAAGGGGCTCCCCATTACCAAAGCCTCTTTCCAGGCTCCACCCAGCCTTGCTCTTGACCTCTGTGCAGTATTTAACACCCCCGACCAGCTCCGCCTGGAAACATTGTCTCCCTGGCAATAAGGCAGCATGCTCTTCTTTCTCCTCACACTGCTTAGGGGCTGGTGCTCCCCAGGGCTCATCCTCAGTCCTCTTGTGTCCCTACCCTTTCTGGGAGATGACGTTCATTTCCAAGGCTTCAACAACTCTCCCTTACCACAGCTCTAGGTTGGGTCTGTCCTGAGCTCAGAGCCACATTTCCATCTCAACCTTTACTCTTGGATCGCCCCACTGGACCTCAGATCTGAGGATGTGCAAAACCAAACTCACGATTTTCCTTCCCAGTCACTCTTTCTCTGTTCTCCATCCCAATCAGTTAGCATCGCTTTCCATTCAGGCTTCCAACTTGGAAGCTTCCAAGTTCTCTGTGACCACTCTTTCTCCCTCATTCATGAATTCTATCTGCCACTGAGTCCTGAGAAGTTCACCTATGAAATATCTATCCCAGTGAGGGATGACTAATCAGTTGCATTTTATGCACTGACTCTGACTGATTGGTAGTGGCTGTCTGGAGCACTGGTTGAGAAAGATTTTGAGGCAGCATCTGACTTTGGCAAGAAAAAGTGCTGTGATCATTATCGCTTCTGCTTTGGGTGGAGGCCCCCACATTTGTCATCTAGCTCTCATGTATCCCAGGTGAGCAAATGGAGATAACCGCTTCCTATTCTCATTGCCACTGTCCTGGATTCTCCCTCAGAGGGTTCCAACAGCCTCCTATTGGTCTTTTTCTTTCTGAATCTCTCCATTCCTCCCAATCATCATTCATCCAACCCCTGTGCTACCTTCTAAAGCAAAGATCTGTCTAATCATGTCTGATTATAAAGGCTCTGATTTTATATGTAGTATGGTTGTATGGTGTATGAATTTATCTCAATAAAATTGCACTTAAAAAAAAAAAAGCCTCCATCATTAGTAGGATAAAGCACATGCATTAAAGGCCCTTCTGAGTCTGACCACAGCATGCCTACCTACCTCTACACACCACATGTGCTCTCTGACCAGGCAGGATAGCACAGGACTCTCCAGCATGGACTGGGAGGCCCCCTGCCTGGTTTCAAACCCCAATGCTGCCACTCAGGAGGGGTGTGGCTCTGAGCAAGCGATTTGACGTCTCTGTGCCTCAGTTTCCTCATCGGCAAAATAGGAAGAATAATCGTACTAACCTCACAGGGTTGTTGTGAGGCCTAAATAAATCCCAGGATAGAAAACATCTAGAACAGCACCTGGCACAGAATAAACCCAGTGCAAGTGTTTTATTAGGCCACACCTGTCACCCTTACCCCCTTTGCCCTTGCTCAGGTTGTTTCCAATTGCCCTGCCTCATCTCTCCCCACTTCCAGAAAGAATAAGTTACTCATTGCTCTCTCCTCCCAGGGCAATGTGGTCTATTCCTCAATTCCAGCAGTTATCATTTTGTACCGTGCTTAATTATTTATGTGAGTGTCTGACCCAATTGTTGGGGCTCCTTGAAGGGGAAACTTTTTTTTTCTATGCTGTATGGCGGGGGTCATATTTCATTCTTTTTCCATGTGAGTATCCCGTTATTGCGGTCAAATGGTGAATTTCTGTATATTGTTTTCATTTGTTGAATTTCTGTATATTGTTTTCTTTGTTTTGTTTGTTTTTGGGAAATGCATGAGCCGGGACTTGAACCCGGGTCTCCCGCATGGCAGGTGAGAATTCTACCACTGAACTTCCCTCGCACCCCCCAGAATCTTACTTACCTTTTTGTCCTCTACTTCTACTGCAGTACTTGGAAAATGCTAAAGAATGAATGAATCAATTAATGAGTGAATGAATGAGTGAATTGGCACAGAGGCAGAGGAACACTGGGTGATAATCATGGTTATACTTGAAATTGGTTGCCAAGGGAGACGAACAACAGTTTATTTTCTGGAATGCTATATGAGTAGCAGGTAATTTTTTTTTTGATCTCAGACCAAGTACATCAGCAGGAATTAGTTGCTCAGTTCTGAAGTTTTCTTTGCTCCTAGGAATTGTTTCTATTAACTTAAATGTTGTAGTGTTCATTCTCATCTCTAGAAATATGAGCTTCAATTTTCATGAGCTAATTTCTGCCCACTTCCAATTTCATGCCAGATATTGAATAAGTTTCATATCAGATTGTAAGAACCCATTTAAAAAATTTTTTTTAAAAAAATAACACACACATTCTTAACATATGATCATTCCATTCTAGATATATGATCAGTAATTCACAATATCATCACATAGTTGCATATTCATCTTCATGATCATTTCTTAGAACATTTGCATTAATTCAGAAAACGAAATAAAAGGCAACAGAAAAAAATTCACACATACCATACCCCTTACCCCTCCCTTTCATTGATCACTAGCATTTCAGTCTACTAAATTTATTTTAACATTTGTTCCCCCTAATATTTATTTTTATTCCATATGTTCTACTCGTCTGTTGACAAGGTAGATAAAAGGAGCATCAGACACAAGGTTTTCAAAATCACATAGTCACATTGTGAAAGCTATATCATTATACAATCATCTTCAAGAAACATGGCTACTGGAACACAGCTCTACATTTTCAGGCAGTTCCCTCCAGCCTGTCCATTACATCTTGGATAACAAGGTGATATCTACTTAATGCGTAAGAATAACCTCCAGGATAACTTCTGGACTCTGTTTGGAGTCTCTCAGCCATTGACACTTTGTCTCATTTCTCTCTTTCCCCTTTTGGTTGAGAAGGTTTTCTCAATCCCTTGATGCTGGGTCTCAGCTCATTCTAGGATTTCTGTCCCACATTGCCAGGAAGGTCCACACCCCTGGGAGTCATGTCCCACATAGACAGGGGGCGGGTGGTGAGTTTGCTTCTTATGTTGGCTGGAGAGTGAGGCCACATATGAGCAACAAAAGAGTTTCGGTTGGGGGTGACTCTTAGGCCTAATTTTAAGTAGGTTTGACCTATCCTTTGTGGGGTTAAGTTTCATATGAACAAACCCCAAGAGTGGGGCACAGCCTACTGCTTTGGTTGTCCCCCACTGCTTGTGAGAATATCAAGAATTCTCCACTTGGGGAAGCTGAATTTTCCCCCTTTCTCACCATTCCCCCAAGGGGACTTTGCAAATACATTTTTACTCACTGTTCAAATCACTCTGGGATTTACTGGGGCATCGCTCTGGACAAACCTATAAAATCTTATGCCCTACTCAAGAGAACCCTTGTTTTTACTCTTGGATGGGACTATGGGCTCTGAGGTTTCCACAAGTGTGAGTATATCATTGCTGTCGTTGATAAAAAGGTATTTGAAGAGCTCTGACTTACAGCTTGGATTAGAAAGTTTTTCTCTGAGAAATAACCTGCCTGCTTGTCCTGTCTTACACTACGGGTGTGATTTAGAATATGGTTTTGGACTCAGTGGCCTTCTACTGTTTATAGTAAAGAACTAGGTGTGACCAATGTGTCAGCTTCTCTGCAGGCTTATGACCTTAGTTCTGCCTTTTGGAGTTCAGAGCACGTGGCGTGCCCTTCCAAATGCAGACAGGGGTAAATCCTCCTCCACGTTCTCTGATTGCCTGTGCAAACCAGATCTCTCCAGTTCATTCCATGGCTGTGGTTGCTGGCTAACAGGTGGGGTTGAAAATATGCACAGTACGGAGCTAATTGCAGATCTGGGAGGAGGCCTGAGTGGGTGGGAGCCTGTCGGTCCTGTTTTGCCCCACCAAGCCCCATGATTTTGGTTGCATTGGGAACCTGACTGCTCCATGGAGGTGATGCTTATCCACAGGGGCAGATGCATTTCCCAGCCCGCCCCCTCCCCCTTGCCTTCCCTAACATCTCAAAGATCTGCAGATTGGAGGGGATGCACCCAGAGAGTGTTATGAGTGTTGTAAGTCTTCCGGTTTAGTTAAAGGCTGGGGAAAATCCATACAAAGCAACCCTATGTGTTCCTGGGGGGAAAAAAACCAAAAAAAGTATGACTTTGCTGGGAGAAGAGAGAAGGATGGGATCTGCTGAAGGGTAGGTGGGAAGCAGAATACCAGTCCTGGGAGGATGCGACTAGTTGGAGGTCAGATCTTGTGAATGGGAATCAGAAATTGTGCACGTGGGCAAGCCTGAGGTGAGGGGTGGGGGGGAACAGACCACCTAGCAGAGAAGGTGCAGTCCAATCCCAAGTTTCCAGAAAAGACTTCCTGGGGAGCAGGGGTGTCTCCAGGCCCCCAGTCACAGGTAGGCAGTGCGGGAGCCAGTGTACAATGGCTGGAACACAAGTCAACCAGCCGTAGCTACAGCAGCAACACAGAAAGCCGGTTCTCTCTGACACAAGTCTCCACCAGCACACACTTGGGTATCAGTTTTCCACTAGTCACGTGGTCTCCAGTGACCCCTCCAGGGCCTGTGCTCTGGATTAGCACTCCTTGGTGGCAAGTGACAGGAATCAGCTTCCACAAACCTAAGCAGAAAAACAATTTTTTTTTTCTTTTAAATTTAAAATAAGGACCCAAGGATGACCTACCAAATCCAAATGCAGAAAGTGACTAGGTTTCTAAAAGGGTCTGGAACCAGGAATTTAGAGACCTCAGGACTCTCCGGTCCTTGTCTGTTCTCTCTGTTCAGGAGTTCACTACTGATTGAGCTCCAGCGGGGGGTGAGAGGAAGTGGGGTGCCAACATGGCTGCTGGGGCCAGCCCCGCGGGAATGGCAGAGGGGAGGATTTCTGCAGGAGTGGGCAGGACAAGTCCTCAACAGTTGTCTACTCGCCTGCCCCTGCTGCCTCCCTCGGCCTGGAACGCTCTTTCCTCAGCTCTTTCCATGGCGGCCTCCTTCTCATTATTTAGGTCTTAGCTCAAAATTACCCTGGAGAGGCCTTCCCTGACCACGCGAACTAAAATAACAACCAGCCCTTCCCTCTCTATCAATCCCTTTCCCTTGTTTGTGTTTCTCAACAGTCTGTGAAGTGATTGAGTGCATAGACTTAATAGTTATTGGCTACTTGGGAATCCAGCTCTGCTGTCACAGGCCCTATCAGCTATGAAGGCAGAAGCTGTGCCAGAAGCCCCTGTGGACATAGAGAAGTGTCTGGCTGTGGGAAGAATGTGGGTTTTGGAGGAAGAAAGTGCGAAAGGCAATCCTGGAGTCGGGCTTGACTAACAGACAAGGTAGAGCTAAGGTAGGCCGGGCGGAGGGCTGTAGAAGGGGCTTTCCACCTGCTATGGCACCTGGGACATGTCTTCACTCCCTCGTGCAGTTGGCTTCCCCATCCAAGAAGAGGGAGTCTGCCTTTGAGGCAGGTGACAGTTCCTCCTGTACTCCCTAAGGGGCTCCAGTTGCAGCCCAAACTGGGGGAGCTTTGCAAACGAGCATTTGGTGTGTCACTGCCACCAACCCTAGTCAGTTTGTCGACCAGGTTTAGATGAGCCCATTCGTTCGGTGAGCTGGAATGGGTGGATTTTGTCAAAACGTTAAAGCATCTATTAGGCCTTCCATAAATGTCTCTGAATCAGTTTGGAGCAGAACGAGCAGAGAGCCACAATCATTTTGTTCTGGAACTGGATATTGTTCTGTCTTCAAAGCACAAATTGTGTCCGCATGACACTCAGCATCGTCCACAAGTCCCTCGGTCTGCCAGCCACATGTTCCCATGTTCCACATGTCTCCAAACTCGTGTTTCCAGTCGCTGGCTTCAGAGAGGCCAAATGTCCGGACGCCTGACTCAACTTCTCGTTTTTCACCCGGAGGTGTTGACTTTGTGTGTGGGAAACACACACAGAATTGCCAGACTTATCATCCACTTCCCAGGTCCGAATGGGAAAACTGGAAAGATCTTTTTGCTTTCCCTTTTCGGGTGGTTTGCATATTCTGATGTCTCTATCACTTATTATCAATATCTTTTTGTTTTTATTTCGTAAGTTTCATCTTGTGGTGAGACAATCTTTCCGTATTTGGCCCAAAATAGTTCTGGTTTCTGGGTAATTCCTCTTCCCTTTTCTGGCTTGCTCCAGGCTCACTCACACGTTTTGTATTTTCAGACTTTTATTTTCTTCCTTCTATACTTTCTCTTCAAGTCCATTCTCCTCTTAAAAATGGGCTTTGGAAAAAAAATTGGCTCTGTATTCCTCTCCGAATTATTCTTTCCTTCTTTTTTCAAAATTCACCCATGAACACTCTCCCTTTTTGCTCTGTTTTTCAAATCCTGCTCCTTCCTGGTTCTCTCTACCTGAAGTTCCCCTTCCCTGAGTGCCTTCTGGATCTTCTGGCTTCCTGTAAGTTCTCCTCTCTCTCCTGGTGAGATGACTCTTTTAGAGTCCTTGCTTACTTATCAGCTCCTAAAATCTCTACATCAGTAAAAATCAGCCATTTTATTGCTAAGGGCCTGGCTTGGGTTTGTCCTTTCTTTCAACTAGCACAATAATCTATCCATAGAAGTCCCACAGAATAATATTTTTATTGATTTTATTTGATTGCCTCATACACTTATCTTGGAAGAACTTATATAAGCTTTGAGTTGGAAACTAATAAGCCATTTACTACATGTGCACAAATGATAAATTCCTAGGCATACATACCCTGATCACACCAAGATCCTTTTGTTAACTTTGAGAGGCATCTATGTGGCACTGAAAGCTCTCTGGGATATACAAGTGAGGAAGTGAAGCAGAGAGAACGTCTGGTCCATCAGCAGATGAGTGGATAAACAGAATGGGGTATATGCCTACAACAGAATATCATACAGCTGTAAAAAGGAATGCAGTTCTGACACATGCAACAACACAGAGGAATCTTGAAAACATCACACTGAGTGCAAGATGCCAGGCAAAAAAGGACAAATACTGCATCATTCTACTAGATTTCACTAGAATAATCAAATTCATAGAGACAGAATGTAGATTAATGCTTACCAGGAGCTGGGTGGAGGTGGAAGGGACAGTGGTTGCTTAATAAGTACAGAGTTTCTATTTGAGATGATGAAAAAATCTTGGTAATAGATGGTGGAGATGGTAGTCAATTTTATGTTATATATACATATGTTATCACAATGAAATTTTTAAAAATGATGTCTGACCACACAATGAGGGACAAGTGATTCCATTTAAGTAGCAAGGCAGCAAGAGCTTTCTTCTATTCTGATTTGACCAAAGATTAACAGAAGGAAACGCAAGAGGGTCAGTAAGTCCTTGTGCCATACAACTGGTTTGGCTGTCCCTTTTTTCTTATCACCAGCAGCTAACCTTCGAAGGGCATGGGTGCCCCACCCGGGCATGTGGCCTGTGACTCAAAGTCTTAAGATCTACAGACTTTTCCTAAGAGACAAAGGGCATTCCTGTAGGTCACTCCTCTTTAATACCCACTGGTTAGTCATTTATTATAGATGACCCATTCAAGTAAATTGGTTGCCAGGCTACCCCTCTGGGAAGTGGCTGTGTTTTCATAATTAAACCCAGCCACACAGTGAGTCATTCCCAACAGACAGTGATTTCAATGTGCAAACCTAGAGGCGACAAAATGCATGAGCAGTACCAGTCATCAGGGCTCTTTCAGATTTATCCTAGAGGATGACAAGAAACCTTCTCAGTTCCATCAAGTGTGCCCTTCACGTGGACATTTCCCTCTTACAGTGGAAAACTGGATGAAAGAATTTGGTTTTACATACTTTATTATTTGGTTAATTTAGGAAACCTGGTTTTCTCTTTGGTTTACATAGACAAGTCCCTGCAGATTTCTTTGGTGTTTTTTTTTTTTTTTTTTTGAGACCATTTGTAAAAGTTTGGACCTCTGAATTCTGATGCTGGACATGGATGAAAAGTAAATAACTTTCCCTGACAGTCAAGACAAGACAATAGCATTGATTTATTTTCTCCACCAAAAAGACAAGATGACATTAAAAGAAAAGTATACATAGAATAATTTGAATTTACTATGCAAGATATAGTAAGAAGTTGGCTGATAATGGAGTTACTTTGAGACTAGGTCTATTTATCCAAAAAAAAAAGCAGTCAACTTTTAGTCAGTTCTATGAATTGAATTCTTTACTCTTTTAGTTTTTTATCATCTTAAGGGGCATCAGAGGGAAGAGGGTTGAAAACAATAAAATCTTATCCACTGTTGGTGGGAATGTCAAGTGGTAGAACCGCTGTGGAAGGCAGTTTGGCGGTTCCTCAGGAAGCTAAGTATAGAATTGCCATATAACCCAGCAATACCATTGCTAGGTATCTACTCAGAGGACATGAGGGCAAGGACACAAACGGACATTTGCACACCAATGTTTATAGCAGCATTATTTACAATTGCCAAGAGATGGAAACAGCCCAAATGTCCATCAACAGACGAGTGGCTAAACAAGCTGTGGTATATACATATGATGGAATATTATGCAGCTGTAAGACAGAATAAAGTTATGGATCTTGAGGACATTATGCTGAGTGGGATTAGCCAGAAACAAAAGGACAAATACTGTATGATCTCACTGATATGAACTGACAGTGAATGAACTTGGAGAATTTCAGTTAAGAACAGAGACCATCAGGAGATAGAAATAGGGTAGATTTGGGGTAATTGGAACTGAAGGGATACAGATTGTGCAATGAGACTGATTGTAAAAATTCAGAAATGGATAGCACAATACTACCTAACTGCAATACAATGTTAGAACACTGAATGAAGCTGAATGTGAGAATGATAGAGGGACGAAGGCTGGGGGCACAAACGAAATCAGAAGGAAAGATAGACGATAAAGACTGAGATGGTATAATCTAGGAGTGCCTAGAGTGTATAACGATAGTGAGTAAATGTACAAATTTAAAAATGTTTCCGCATGAGGAAGAACAAAGGAACGTCAATATTGCAGGGTGTTGAAAATAGATGGTAATTAATATTTTAAAACTTTAACTTATGTGTGAGACTAAAGCAAAAAATGTTTATTTGGTACGAAATTTATATTTTGACTAGTGCATTTCCTAATATGACTTTTGTGGACAGTTTAACTGAATGCCATAAGTACATGGAACCTTGAGTAGGGCATGAGATTTTGTAGGTTCGTCCAGAGTGATGCCCTGATAAATCCCAGAGTGATTTGAACAGTGAATAAAAAAGGATTTGCAAAGTCCCCTTGGGGGAGTGGTGAGAAAGGGGGAAAATTCAACTTCCCTAAGTGGAAGATTCTTGATATTCTCACAAGCAGTGGGGACAACTGAAGCAAAGGAAAAAAACACACAATAAAATCAAACAGTCCACTGGATTTTTCTCCAGTGCTCACAAACTTGTTCACTTAGCAAATATTTGTTGAGTGGCACTTGGGAACATCAGTGAACAATATAACAAAGTACTGTGCCCTCAGGGAGGGGCGCAGGAAGGAAAAGCAGGGAGAAATCAAGGATAACAAACACACATAGTAAATAAGTAAATTCTAGAGCTGATAAGGGCTGTGGAAAGAAAGAAACATTAGAGGAAGGTAAGAGGGGTCGGCAGTGGGAGGTGGTGGATTTGATTTTACATAGGGGGGCAAGAGGGCACCTCATGGAGAAGGTGACATTTGAGTAAAGGCTTAAAGTAGGTGACAGAGTGAGTAGATGACAGGAGGAGAGTGTTCCAGCTACAGGGAACAGCCAGGGCAAGGATGCAAAGTCAGGAGTGCCACAGGAACAGCTTTGGGGGGTAGGAGTGGCTGGGGTGGGCTGAGCAAGTGGGAGGTAAGAGGAAGAAAGGTCAGAGTGAAACTCCAAATTAAAATGCTCACTTCTTTAATTTTTCCTTAATAGCAATACAGCTTTATATATGACCTTATTCTTTGTCCCCTGACATTATAAGGTCCCAGGTAGCCAGTATCATGAGGCCACTTGCATTGCCTAATATAATCCAACTTCATAGTTGCAGCCCATTGTGAATCATCCATTTTGCAAACAATCATTTACCCTCTTTTTTAGAGTAACAGCTACTGCTATTTTTTTATAAAATGTAATTCAGGCTCTTCATTAATCTCTATCCCTCAATCACATTGTATCAGTGAGATTATATCACTATCACGTTCCCATTTTTGATTTTTTTATTTACTGAGTGCCCAAAACATAGACCACGTGTATTGTGTCACAAAATTCGATCACAAACACCAGTGGGCCAGTTCCAGCCAGGTCTCATTTGTCCTGCTTGAGGTTACGGGCTTCCCATAATACTTCAGTTCTTCTAAGAGCAGGACTGTTCTTCCTCAGCGGGCCGTCTCCCCTGCGGACCCGCCAGCCGGGCAGCTCCAGCCTGCTGCAGCATCTGCCTGTGCCTGCTCTCCCTGCCCCCTGGAAGAATGCTAATGCCCATCCCATGAGGCTGTCTCTGGAAGTCTGCAGTGACAGCATTGCCCTGGGGTGGGAGCTTGCCTCCCTTCGGAGGACTGTACTTTGTCACCTGGGCCTTGATGCAGCGTCTCTCAAAGCTTTTCAGATCCATCAGCTTCTGGCCCACTCCCACTGCCTGGGGCTCCAACCAAAGAGCAAAAGAGGCTAGGCTGAGAGCGGGTGCAGACATTCCTTCTCTAGACTTTACTCCATTCTCTGGTACCAAAATCCTTTCCTCTAGCCCCAAATCTAAAAACTCCCAGGCATATCCACTCAAGCAGTACAGAAGCTCTGTCATGCATCCCAGTTTGAGAGAGGAGACTCTATTACTGAACTGAAATATCACACAGAAAGCACTAGAGATAAAGGGGTAGAGAGAGCAATTCTTCTACATTCCCTCACAGATAATTTTACCTTGTGGGCAGCCATTCTTTACATTTCTGAATGACCCTTCTGAGCTCCTTTTAAATCTACAACTTTCTGTGGCCTGGTGGTGATGGCATTTTGTTTGTTTGTTTTTGCTTCAGCCGGTTGAGCAGTGACCATCCAACACCTTATTTCTTAGACCCTGACACACTTTCAACTTGATCGATGTTATGATCACAGTCATATCTACTTTTCTGTGCCTCTGTTTTCTTACCTGTAAAATGGGGACAAAAATAACACCCATCTCATATAGGTATGTAAAGTACTGCACATAGTTCAAGAGACATAACTGCTCAATTAACATAGCTGTTTTAATTACTATCTGAATTAAAACAAACAAATACCGTGGATATCCTTAACCATTTTACTCAGTTATTACCCAGTTAAGTGTTTGCAACCAAATATCACCTCCCTCTAGCAAGTACCATTATTTGCTGTAGCAACCTTTCGTACATTTGTAACTTTGTCCTTTCCCACTGTAACCAAAGGTAATTTTTGCATTTGTTCGTTGTCCCGTTCTCCGATCTGTGAGAAAACAGACATTCTGATTTCCTAAGATGTCATTCATTCTTTATTTCTTTTCTTCATTCATTAAACAGATCTTCACCGGGATCCTACTACGCGCCAAACCCAGGGGCAGAAGCTGAGGATAGAGGGGGGTACAAAGAGCAGAACAACCCCGCGTGTCCCCACATCACAGGTTTTCTGGACCCAGGCCAGGAAGGTGAATGAACACCTTCAAAGGGGAAGAATGGGGACATGTCTCCCTCAGCGGCTCAGAAAACTTTGACAGAACCTCCTGGTCACACTCAAATCAGTGTGATATTTTACGTACGGGAAATCCGTTTATTTGTATATAAAACATAATTACTTAAGAAATTTTTACGAAATTCCACATTTCTTACCCATTTACTCATATAACCCACGTCAGATTCACACAAACTCAGGACATATTTGAATCAGGAGCTCAGAATATCAAGTACGAACTCGGAAACTACTTCCTCAAAAATGACTTCCTCAAAAAAAAAAAAATCAAATGTATAGGATGCAAAGTCAGGATAACTTTATGGAAGAGGTTTGTGGTTTTTGTTTGCTAAAATGCCTTTTTTTTTTTTTTTCCAGGGCGCAATTCTTGGGACAACTTTGATGCTGAGAGAGAGTTAAAGGTAAAGCAAAATGGGGGCGGGATGCGACTGCCTGGGATTCGGGCAGGAAATAAATGAACAAGGTAAAACAAGCAAGCGGGCCCGCAGGCAAAATCCCCCAGCGACCCAAACGCCAAAAACTTTTCCCCACGGGCCGTCGGCGTCAGCGGCGGAGTCCCGGCGAGCGCGCGGGGCACGCGGCCACGCCCAGTATCCCGGCACCGCGGGGGACGGACCCCGGGCCGCGGGCGCCGCCCTTCGGGGGGCCTCTGGCCCGCCGGCCCTGGCCGAGCGCTCCCTCTGCGCCCCTGGAGCGGCGCCCGCGGGGCGGACACCCGGGAGCGGGGTGGGGTGGGGTGGGGAACCCTGCGGCCGCCACGCCCCGGGAGAGGCGGGGCGGGGTGGGCGTATTTGAGGCGCGGAGCCGCCGTCCGGCCGGGAGCGCCCCGGGAGCGAGCGGGAGAGCCACGTAGCGGAGGCCGAGGCGAGGGTGAGCGGCGGGGCCGCGCGGGAGGGGGCCCGGGCGCTGCTCCGGGCGCGGCGGTTCCCGGGAGGGCTCGGCCGAAGCCGGGGAGGGAGGTTGGCTGCGCTCTGCGGGCGCCGTCCCGGGGCGGGGCGCAGAGCCTCGGACGTTCGAGGGGCCCGAGACCAGGCCCAGTTAGCCACGACCGACGGAACTTCGCGCTCAGGGCGAGCGGGCGAGGCGGCGGACGCTGGGCGAGCCGGGCGCCGGCCGCTTTCTGGGCGCTCGGAGGACGCGCCCGGGCCCCACCCGGGCCCCACCCTCCCGCTGTCTCTGCCGTCTGCGCTTTAGGGATGTGCAGTCTGTCGGAACCCGAGATGGGCCACTTCCGAAACGGCTCGGTGCAAATGCAAGCAAGCGTGCTGTGGCGGGGCCCCCGGATCCGACCAAGCAGCCCCCTCTCGCCCGGTATTAGAAACCAGACGTAGGGCGGCTCTTGGGACGTGTGATCCCGCTGCCCGGGCCACTTTTATCTCTACAAGGAGATCTTGGTGAGGGCAGGAAAGAGTTCTTACAGGCCCGACAGTCCCGAGACAGGGGTTGCAGCCAGCTCTCTGAATGTGGATTCCACGGAAAAGGGTGCTGTCCTCCCCACCCCACCCCCAGGCCTCCGGAGCATGCGTCGCTTTTGCAAACTCTGCACGCTCTAAACTGTTAAGTGACTCATCCCCGCCCAGTTTGGCTACTTTGGGCAATAAAAGCTCAGATCTGTGCTAGGGATGGGTCAGGAGCGGCAGAATTGTGCAGAGCTCAGCTGGGGGCTTTTAAAACGTGTTTGAGGATATATTCTGAATTATTAGCTTCTCAAACAGAAGCAAAAATGCGGCCACTGGCGGTTGGATGCTAGATTCCAGGGAGAGAGGCACCTCTCGGTGGACTTGGGTCCTCCAGCCCTCCAGAGCCAGCCATTCCTATTTCAGATACTGTGGAATATTTGTAAAATGACTCCTGAGAGTTGGGTTGTGGACGGTGAGGTCAGCTGGACCTGGGTGACCCAGTCTACTTCTGGGATTCTGGGAAAAGAAGGGCAGGCAGGCTCTTTTAATTCTGAAGAAAATGAGAGAGAGAGAAAATAAACTCCTTGGGTGCAGAGCATCAGAGAAAAATCCCACCATCTTCCAGAATTTTGATTTGTGTGCCTCAAGTTTATAAAGTTTTCTAGGGAAAGTATTTGTTTCCATAAAAGTTAAAGTTTAATAATAAAAATTTATTTTCCCACAAAAAAGGGTCTCCTTTTTAGCCTTTGACTTTGAATTTTTAAAATGGGACTTTCATTTCTTTGATGGTCCTGCCTTATCCTTGATCTTTTGGAGATTCGAGCTGGTTCCTAAATTCATGTTTCAATGGTTTAGAAGCAGCACTTCTTCCATATCCTGGGAGAAAATTTGATGATGGTGCATGAATGTTTGGAGCTTAGAAGTGTTAGGAGGTTGCCTCATGAAATTAAATAAGTAGCAGAAAAGGGGGGCATTCTGCCCTGCCTGGTGGATTGACCCCCAAAGCTAGTCGTTTTCAAGTAAAATGGGAAGCCTTGCTCTACTGAGACTTGACTTCCTATCAAGAAGAAATGACTTCCTATCATTTAATCAATGCTAATTCGCTGTGCTGCAGATACACATAGGAGCTTCAAGCAGAGTTTTGATCTGTAGCAAAGGATGTTAAGAGGGCCAATCCCATCTGTAATATAGATCCTGTTTGCCTAGGACCTTCATTAACCAGACTGAGTTTTCACTGCAACAGAGTCCTATCATCAGAGAGTATAACTTGAGTATCCTGTGCCAGCTTTAAGTATCAATAAGCTTGTGAACTGATGTACCTTCAAACCCGTGGTAATTGAGTAGCTAACTCATGGGTTCTATTGAGCTCTGTGTGTGTAGTGCCTGAAGTGGTTCTTATTAAATTCTGAGTAGGTAACAGAAGAGCCTTCCAGGGCAGTGCTTGCTTATACTTCCAATTGCATTGGACTAAGTATCATGTGTTCTCTCTTGACTACTGTTCAGCTTTTCCATAAGGGAAAAAGAACCAGTAACTGAGAAGCACAAAGTAATTTTGCCTCCCTTGCTCCTGAGGAACTAGGATGAGAAAGAAATCCTAGGAAAAGATGGGTCTCCTTCACCCAGCTTAACATGGGTTGTGGAAAGTGGACTTTCCCCCAGCTCCGCTGAGTGTTTCAGGAAGTAGACCCCCCCTTTGTGTTCCTTAGGGAGGAAAGTGGTACAGGGTTCTGAGGTAATACATTCATCATCTACTTCCATTAACATTTCTGTAAAGCTCAGGGCCCCTCATGAGCAAAAATTTCAGAACTGTGCCTGATAACCTAGATGAGTGGATCCATTGCTAGGATGGCCTAGAATTGCATAGTACGGTAAGCTGCTCAATGTTAAAGGGAAAAGCTACCAACAGCCAATTAAAATGATCTACATTCCGGCACCTGTTTAAATTCCTCATTTTAAAGCTACACTGAATTTCTGTAAGTTTTCCAAATATGGAGACCCAGGTAGTATTTCTCTATTTTGGGGGCCTTGTCTTTCATGCAGTGTTTCTTTTCTGGTTCTTCAAAATTCTCTGATTCTGGGAAGGCCAGAATGGGGGTTTCATATCTCTGGAGCAGGGAGTTTTTTTTTTTTTTTTTTAACATTTAATTGGCCTCTCTGTAAATTGCTTCATGGGGGAAAAAAGTGTAGCTAGAAATTTTTCAGGCAGCTAGATGTTAATTTTAAAATAGATGTCTTAAAAAAATGTTCTGAGGTTGTCCAGCTTGATTTCAAAAGAGCATTGTTACAACTCTTTTCAAAAAAAGAGATCTGATGGTGGAGGTTGACATAACCCAAACAGCGTGTTCCCAGTTTTTGGAACACTTGTTGAAATGTGGTTATGATTAGCAAAGTGACTGTGCAAAATGCATCCCAGTATTTGGCCACATTGTGCGTTGGGCAGAGTCAGCCGGTCAGATTTCTGACAAAAACATGATTCTGCTTTTAAATTTGTTTACGATTTCAGCAGGTTGTGTAATTCTGGATGAAAAAACCAGAGACTTGCTTTCTAAGAGTAGTAGTTAACACTTTCCAAAGAGTATACTTTAAAATCTCAAAGTGTAAAGTGTTAGTGTTGAAGGAGCCTGCCAGGGCATTGTGGTGACAGGCTGACTTTGCCCCACCATGTCAGCTCTCTGCTCCTCAGCTTTCTCACCTCTAAAATGCGGTATTAATTTCTCCTACAGTCTCCTAAGATGTTATCAGAATCAAAACAGGTAAGCTGTGTGAAAGTGCTTTGTAAAGAGAAAAGCACCACGCCAATGCAGGGTGTTATTCGAATTGGCCTTTCTGTTGTGTCACAACACAATCCAAACTGTCACCCAAGGTGTTACGTAAAACACTGTGGAAATAGAGTGAAATCAGCTTTTTTTCTCAAAATTTCTTTGGTCGGGTTGGGAAATAAACTGAACATGCTTGAGCAGAGACTTTGAAAATAATAAATGTTATGTTTTTGAAATGTCCCTTTATTGTGACTTTCTGGTTGTAATCAGCCTTTAAACACATCTTAGGCTGGTTGGAGTGATGTTACTAAGACATTTGATGAGATCAGTGGTACAAATTTAGCTGGTTTTAACAACAGAAGCTCTCTTTTTGTTATTTCTTGATCTGGGTATGTGCATTTATGTAGGGATCCACATGCTAATCAGCCTAGACGAGTGGTTCTCAGCCTGGCATGATTTTGTCCCGCAGACGACATCTGGCACTGTCTGGAGACATTTTTGATCGTCACAGAGGGGTGGGGGTACTACTTAAATCGTGTGTGTTGAAGCCAGAGATGCGGCTAAACACTGTATAATGCATAGGGCAGCCCCCCACAACTAACTATCCTATGTCAGTGGTTGGAAATTTGAAGATAAGCCCCCATGCAATAGGGAACATTTAAAGGAAGTCAGCATACTTATAAATTCATTTCTGGGTCTGTGGTATGCTTTCTAGGCATGGAAGATTAAGTGTAATCCCTGGGAACAAAGTTCTTTGCCCACGTTGAAGTTCAAGATTGTTCTCTACCGGCATCCAAAAGGAGAAAGGCTTTATTTGTCGACTTAACAATTTTCTCTCTTTCCTTTTCTATACCAACTCCTCTCTTGAGTTCCTCCTGGGATAGCAGCACAGTTTCCTAAGCAGTGGCAACTTTTGGGGGAAGGACCTGAAGGCAGAGAAGCACGATGGGCACACTGATAACCCAATTGCCTTAAAATATTTTGGAGAATGCCCAGATTTAAAAAGATATGTGAAAAAAAAATAGTCAAGGTATTCTTTAACTGTGATTTAATTAACGGTGGTATAGTATAGAATATTAGTGTGTGTCAGTGAAGCACACATTAAGTCCTAGGAGAAGACCTGCCGTTTGAATTTTCACCAAAACGAACAATATTTTACATTTTTAGGATCTATCAGTAAATGCCATTCATTGGGTCTCTTGAAGCAAAGTCAAATCTTACAATAATTGAGTAATTATCAGAAGTGAGCAAATCAAGGGAAAAAGGGTTCTGCCTGTTTCAAGGTTCAGGTAATTTTGGTCGTAGCACAGGCCATCCTGAGCTTTGAAAGAACTCACCCAGGCCTCAGGGAGACCAGAGCCACCCTACTGCCCCCCTACCTGAGCCCCTGCAGTGAAAGCTGTTGTAAAACATCTAGTGCATCTTAGAGTCTTGACAGAGAGAAAGTAGGAAAAAGCAGGAATGGCGCCTGAAGGCCATGGTTTGGGGCAACTTCATCAAGGCAGACCCTTTGGTAGCAGCTTGCGCACAGGCATTTTCCTCCATCTCCTGACTTTTTTCATCTTAGTTTGTTAAACTGTTAGAGTTCATTTAGAATAACAAGTATCTTTTAAAAATAAAAATAAAAAAGCAAACATCTTGTGCCTGCCTTTCTTCTTCATTGCTTCACTTCCAAATCTCAAGTCTCCTTCAAGGCTTAGCTCAAATGGCACCCCCAGGAAAGCATTCCCATCCCACTCTTGAGAAATAATCGGTCTAATTTTGAATTCCCACGGCACAAAGTCTGACTCATAGCATCAGCCTTTTTTTTTTCAGTTTGCATCTTGATGCATGTGTCTCATACATCCTCTGCTGAACAGAAAACCCTTTGGCCATCTAGATCTTGGCTTGTTCATCTTCATACCTGGACAGGAGCCCACATAGTGCCTGACCCAGAGCAGGCATAAATGCAAATGAAGATGATGGGACAGCAAATGTGTCTCGTGGTTCTTGTCTTTCATATCTCAGTAGGAATCAACCAACACCTCTTTCCTTCTAAAACCCAGTAGAGGCCTTGGCTGTTAGTGGCAACGAAAGGGGAGTTAAATGATACTAACACAATGAATGCTTTATAAGGGGTGGTGGAAGAAGAATGCAGGAGGGAAGGTAAATGAAGACCAAAGATAAACCATGACTGCGTTTATTTTACCTAGGAAAGGGAGAGAACATTTTCTTCCTCATACTTCTTCTAGCCTCCAGCATTATATGGCCACTTACTCCAGGATTCAAAGCACAGACTAGTGTCAATTAGAGTTTAAATAAAGTTATGAGCTAGATAGGTTTTGATAATCTAGCTAGAGTGGATACCCACCTTGATGACAGCGTATTTGGGGTGTAGACAGGATTTTGTGTAGAAGATTGCCTGGAAATTGACTAAACTGCCCAGTGAACTACTGATGTGAAATTTAATGGACGCCGATGTTCGTAGTAGCATTATTCACAATTGCCAAAACAAGGAAGCAGCCAAGTGCCCTCGTGTCCATCAACAGATGAATGGATGAACAAAATGTGGTATATGTAAAAAGGAATGAAGTTTTGATACATGAGACAACATGAATGAACCTCGAAGACATCAGGTTGAATGAAATGAGCCAGACACAGAAGGACAACTATTGTATGATCTCACTTATATGAAATAATCTGAGATGCAAATTCAGAGTGAGAAACCAGAATACAGGTTGCCCGGGGCACGAGTGATGGTAGAGAATGGGGAATTGATGCTTAATTGTCATAGAGTATGTCTCTGTGGGGTGATGGAAAAGAATGATGGTGATGGTAGCAGAGCACGGCGAATGTAGTTAACACAACTGAAATGTATATTTGAATGTGATTATAAGGGGAAATTCTAGGTTGTATATACTACCAGAATAAAAATGTTTAAGAACCATAGGACTGTATAACACAAGCAGCGAACCCTAATGTAAAGCATGGACTACTGTTAATAGTACAATTATAATAATATTGTTTCATCAGTTGTGATAAAGTTACTGCTCTAATGTGAAGTGCTACTAATAGGAAAAACTGTATGTAAAAGGGGGTGGTTTGTGGGGACAAATTAAAAAAAATTTTAAACCAAAAATATAAAATTGGTGAAATCTTTTAAGGATCAAATGGTAACCTATTTTTTTTATTCCTTTTCAGGAAAATGGCAGACAGTTTTTCGGTAAGTGTTTCATTTTTTTCTTATCCAAATATGCATTGCATGTGGGTTGAAGACTTTGTTTTTAGCACCAGACTTTCCCCCTGCCACATGGCTTCCTCTGGCCTCACCTGTTCTATGAGGGCTTGTTAGCTGGAGTCTTATTTTTCTGGCAACAGATTTGGGAAGAAAGCCAGGCAGAGAGAGGCCTGGGCAAGGAGAGAAGAGGTAAACAATGGGAAATACGGCGGAGTCTGAGCAGCCTAGTTTCTATAATCATTTTTCTCACATTGATTAGGAAGTATATGCTTTTATAGAGAGGTTAACTAGCTCCTGACTTTAGCACAATTACAAAAATGCAGTCCTCTATGATCTGAGATGATGGGAGACAAGAAGAAAATGTAAAGATATGTATAATCCCAAAGTCTCCTTTTAATCTTAAGAACTCTAAGTACTGAAACTATCAGTAGGTGGCAAAATTGTATTTATTTTGGTTTCATACCTTCACCATATCCCTATGCTTCTTAGATGTTTCTGTTTTCCTGAAAAGCTTGTTTTCTTGACTGTTTTCCATCTTGTAATTGTTTCTTTTTTCTTTTCCAGCTTAATGATGCCTTATCTGGGTCTGGAAACCCAAACCCTCAAGGATGGCCTGGCCCATGGGGTAACCAGCCTGCTGGGGCAGGAGGCTACCCTGGGGCTGCTTATCCTGGGGCTGCTTATCCTGGGGCTTACCCCGGGCAGGCACCTCCTGGCGCTTACCCCGGGCAGGCGCCTCCCGGAGCTTATCCTGGACAGGGGCCACCTGGGGCCTACCCTGGCCCAACTGCACCTGGAGCCTACCCAGGGCAACCGAGCGGACCTGGGGCCTACCCACCACCTGGACAGCCAAGTGCTCCTGGAGCCTACCCAGGTGCTGGCCCCTTTGGCACCCCAGCTGGACCACTGGTGAGATGGAGTTAGTCATTTCATCTGCTTGACTGGGACTGGGACAGAGCAGATGGAGAATGCAGCTATTGTGGGGGCAGCATAGTCATCACTTTGCAGTGCTCTGGCCAGGTGCTCTGGGCATTGATATGCAAAGGGCTTCAGGAAGACCTGGAGCTTTAAATTCACTGCTTAGGGCCACTTTTCAAGGATTAGCCACATTATATGTTGGTCCAGTAGAAAAAAATAATTTGTATTGAGTTTATTATGTTTTATATCCCCTAGGATAATTATTGGTTAAGGCTTATGAATCCGAGGTGACTCCAACCTTCCAAGGCTGGAGAAGTAGAGCATCCGCACTGCGTTTGCCCAAACTGGGAGCTCAGGCAGAGGATTTTGTGGGAACGGGGCAGGGGAGACAATTCTAGGTCGTACCTGTTGGATATGAGGCACTGGCAGCAAAACCAGAAAGTGGGAGGGGGGGGTGTATACGATTGTTAAGGATGAAGATCAGAACTGGAGATAAAAGATTTGGGTGATAGCTGAACCCATGGGATTAAGGGAAGTCACAGGGAAAAAGATTATAAAGGGAAGAGAAAAGAGACTATAGAGATAGAGCTTTGTACATATTCATAGGACTTGAACATAAACGTTCAGTAACTGTTTGTGGAATAAAGTAGGAAATGCACTAACTAGGAAGTGTTCATTCCACATATTATGGCTGAGTATCTGCTGGGCACAGAGCACCCTGCTGGTGCTGTGTAAACAGAGAACCCAGAACCCCAGAGTGCTACAATGCCTGCCCCACGGAGCACAATAATCCCACAGGCGCAACTGGATGTTTAGAAATAACCATAATGAAGTATATGACGAGGGTCTTAAGAGTGGCACAAAAATGTGTTGTAGAAGTTCGATGGCTAGGTCTTCTTTAGCCTTTTTGTATTTAAAACATTTTAAAAAATAGTCTAAGTGAATGAGTTAAAGATTGGGATGGTCACTCAATTCATGTGAGAGGGTATTTTCTGCTTTTGGCACTGATTAACTGATGGCTTTATTCTCAGTTCCTTGTGTATGTAGGGAATCTTGTCTCTTAAGGCCTGGACAAGGTGGCCTGAGAGTCTGATCAGAGGGTTTAAATTAGGATTATGTGTTACTCACACATATTCACAATGATTGAACTTTCACTACTGTTTTTTTTTTTTTTGTCCCATTCCCTAAGAAAACATGAGTCTCTATTGATGTATATAATTTTTTTCATTCCTAGATTGTGCCTTATGACCTGCCTTTGCCTGGAGGAACCTTGCCTCGCATGCTGATTACAATTCTGGGCACAGTGAAACCCAATGCAAATAGGTAAAGAGCAAAATTAACAAGGCTGACTTATTTATTAATTGGTTTTTGCGTAAAGGATGATACATTTTGAGTTGTAGATTTTTAAAACTATATATTTAGAATCTTGGCTATATCGTAGTATAATCCCATAAATTAATGTGTTCCTAGTAAGAGGATAAGGTTTCCCTTGCCGAATCTTGTTTTTCCTGCCAGGACCAGAATAAAATGTGAGGACAAAGAAGAATAGAAAAACCCCATTCTTTTGGGGGCCAAAGCCTTAGAATTAAAGGAAGGTAGAGCCGTTCTAATGTTGGCCTACCCCTCTGCCTCTGAGCCACTTACTTTGTAATATAATGTTTGTCTAAGCCCTCCTCTGAGCCACTTAGAACCAAGCATACATTTTATGTCTAGATACCCGTTAAAAATGAGGGTCACAACCAAAAAGTTCCCATTGGACATAGTTCTAAGTTCAAGTCAGAGCTGGACTGTTCTCCTCTCTGTATGCATGTTGACAAAAACCTGTGACACTTGTGGTGGCCCCAGATCACTTGAGCTATGCTGTCATTGCCTCTCATACTGGGCACAAAAGCAGAGTCCAGATTCCCGGGGAAGCTGGCCTGGTCTCAGTGACAGTGAAGTCTCACTCTGGATAATACACTCCTCCACTGTTCCACGCTTTTTTTTTTCAAAAGAACTCGGTGTTTTAAAAGCTTTTGAGGTAGGTCAGGATGCTGCTTTTTTTTTTTTTGCTTAAACAATGAGAATTTACTGGCTTACAGTTTTGAGGCTAGGAGAAGTCCGAAATCGAGGTGTTAACAAGGTGATGCTTTCTCCCTGGAGATTGTGGCTTTTTGGGCTGGCTAGGATACAGCACTTTTTACATCTTTTTTTTCAGCAGCTGAACTCTAAGCACACAACCTAGCAGCATCTAAGAGGTGCTGTAGCTGGAATTTAAAGTAGCTGCTCTTCTCATATAATATTTCTAAGTGTCAGGGTACTTACAGTAAACAGTAACACACCCTGTTCTATATTTTGATATGTTTCATCTCATTTAATCTTTACAGCTGAAGGCAGGGCAATGAAAATTGCCATCCCCTTTTTATAGAAAAAAACCAAGATGAGAAGTGGTAGGACCAGGAACCCCATTTGAAAGGGGATTCAAAAGATTAGATTTGAAAAGATTCTACAGGTTCAAAGACTTTGTCAAAATTGGTCGACCTTAGCCATTGGAAATGGTTTGATTGAAGTAAGCTAGGATGGGGCAAGGCTTTACTGAGATGAGTTTGGAGAGTCTGTATTGATTTACAGCTGCCCTGGATGCCTGGCTCTGGTTCCCACCACTGATTATACTTAAACGTAACACGGAAGCTAAGGGTGTCCTGAAGCCGTCAGTGTGCCCATCCCTGAGACGAGCACACAGTGGTTCTGCTAAAGTTCCAACAGCCATTGATTAGTCTGGGTCTCTGGGTCTTACAAACAGTCCACAAAAGGATACAGATTCACGCCATGTACTGAGGTCTATTCAAGAATCCATAAATGGCCTCTGAGTATCTGCCACTTTGCTCCTGAGGAATTAATAGGAGTCACCTTCTCTGCCACCAGGAGATGGATTCAGCTTCTGATCTGATCATTTCACATTCCAATAGCCATTCCCGTGACCTAGTCAGCTAGAGGTCTGGTTCTGCATGCCAGTCACCACCCTAAGACAACACTTTTTTCCACACAGCTGCTTCAGCTGCTCTCAAGCACAGCGTTTCCTGGCACAATAAAGCTTGTCTCACAGAAGAGACATTACAAACACATATATCTGCTGCCCATGTCTTTATCTGTCTTCCTCCCAATATAGCATAGAACCAGCATACCTTATTCTGTGTATGCCATGTTCACATGCTTGTATCTGCTCTTCCCCTCCCACGACCCAGAAAACACAGAACCACACTGATACTGTTTTAGCTTCCTAGGCTGCTTAAAGCAGATACCATGAAATGGGTTGGCTTTAAACAGTGGGATTTTATTAGCTTACAGTTTGAGGCTGTGAGACTGTCTAAATCAAGGCATCATCAAGGCAATGCTTTCTTCCCAAAGACTGGCTGCCAAAGATCCTTGGCTCCTTTGCCACACGGCAAGGCACCCGGGGATAGCTGCTGGTTTCTCGCTTCTCTTCCGGGTTTCATTGCTTTCATTTTCTTATTTCTCTGGCTTTTTCTTTCTCTCTGTGTGTTCATTCCATATATAAAGGACTCCAGTAAGAGGATTAAGATCCACCCTGGGCCATGCCTTAACTGAAGTAACCTCATCAAAATGTCCTAATTGCACTAGGTTTATACCCACAGGAATGGACTAGCTTTAAGAACATGATTTTCTGGGGTACATACAGTTTCAAACCACCATACTCCATCCTCTGGACCCCCAAAAGACATGCTCTTTCTGTATGCAAAATACATTCATTCCATCATAATTTCCCAAAATCCTTAAGTCATTTCAGTAACAATACTCAATACAAAGTCTCATAGAAAACGGTTGTAGTGTGGTATGTCCTAGGGCAGAATTCCCTTCTGGTTGTGGACCTGTGAGAACAAGTTATCTGCTTCCAGTCTACAAAGGAGCAACTCATAGCATAAACATTCCCATTGTCATAGGGAGAAATTGGAAGGAAAACAGGGGTCATGGGTCACAAACAATTCTGAAACCCTGCAGGACATACTCCATTAGATTTCAAGGTCTGAGAGTCATCTCTGGAATGATGTTTAGTCCTCTGGGCCTGATGGAGAGGCAGCCCCACCCCTTGCAAATGCTTGTACAGCAGCCTGCTCTCCCTGAACCTGGGATGAAGGCTTCAGCCTCTGAGAACACTGGGGTGACAGTCCGCCTCTCTGTAATCTCCAGGGTACAGGCTCAACCCCCTCAAAACAGAGGGGTGGTGGCCAGACTCTCTGCAATCCCCAGGGAATATGCTCCACCGTCTCTGAAGACTGGGGCAGCAGCACTCTTCCTAAACAACCAGGCAGAAGGCTTCCCTTCTCCAAGCTCTGGGGAAGGGTCACCCTTTGTATCTACATGCCCAGGCCTGCCTTCTTGGCCTGAGAAGATACTGTCAGCCCAGACCTCAGCTTCCACGGTTCTGCTTTTGAATCTGTCCCTTTTAGTCCAGGCTGACAGTGGTTTCACTCATACAAGTCTTGCAAATAAAACTTGTCAGTTTCGCATTATACTACAAGGGGTTCAAACCATCAGACAAAAGAACCTTCTACAAATCCTTTCTAGATAACTATATTTCCAGTTCTGATTTGCACTGAAATGGCTGACTGGTTCTGTGTTTAATTAAACCCTCACATGGAGCACTGTTCTGGGGACTCACTTTATGGAAGCTCAGAATTTTCCAAACCATCAGTTTCTCATTTCTTTGTGCCAAGAGTTGTTCTCAACTTATCCCTTTCCTCTCACATTTTATTATAAGCTGCAAGGGAAACCAGGCTGAACTTTCCACATTTAGTTTGGAAACCTCAGCTAAATATCCAAGCTCGTCACTTTCAATTCTGCCTTCTGTCTCCATCTGACATGAGAACTCAGTTTTGTCAAGTTCTCTGCTACTTTAAAACAAGGCTCGCCTTTCTTCCAGTTTCCAGTGACACATTCATAATTTCTAAGGCCTTATCGGAAGTAACTTTAATATCCATATTTCTACCAAAGCAATCTAGGCCTTTTCTGTCAAGTGGCCACAGCTCGTCCAGCTTCTGTCCATTACCCAGTTCCAAAGTCATTTCCACATTTTTGGTATTTACAACAACAGTACCCTATACTCTTCTGGTACCAAAATCTGTTTTAGTTTCCTAGGCTGCTTAAAACTGATACATTAATTTAGTGTGAACAATTTATCGTTTAAATTTTCTAATTGTTGAATTTATTAGCTGACAGTTGGAGGCTTTGGGAATGTCCAAATCAAGTCATCATCAAGGCGATGTTTTCTTCCTGAAGACTGGCTGCCAGTGATCCTTGTTCCTCGGGCACGTGGCAGGCAGGGCACATGGCAGCATGTGCTGGTTTCTCTTCTCTACCGGGTTTCGTTGATTTCGGTTTCTTGCTTTTCTGGCTCTCTCTCTCTCTCTCTTTTTGTATTCATTCTGTCTATAAAGGACTCCAGTAAAAGGATTAAAACCCACCATGGGCCATGCCTTAACTGATGTACCCTCATCAAAATTATAATAGGTTTATACCCACAGGAATAGATTAGTCTTAAGAACATGATTTTCTGGGATGGCTTCCAAAGCACCACGTTAGGGTTATTGCACTGGGACGTTTAGTTGCAATAACTCTGGAGATGTAGATTGAGACTGTGGTGATAAAAACAAATTTTGATTGAGATGGTTCTGATGGTAGTAAACTGAAAAAATTGTTGCATGGCCTTACAAATTCTAAGTGATGAATTGCACGAAAAAATATGGTTTGAGTTGGTAGAGTGACAATATCTTATCATTGCAAAGAAAATACAATCATTAGATATTTGTCAAATACAAATTCTACTGCTATTTGATTGTCTTGGTCCTTTGCCTATGAGTTTAATAACTGCATGATACATTTGTAGTTGAATGTGACTATTACTGTGTGAATCAAAATATCCAGAGAATTATTGTTTAAGGTCCGGAATACAAACCTTGCTTTAGAACAAGAACCTTGTTCTTAATATCCGAGGAAAAGGAACAGTGTTAAAAAGTTAAACTAGCACTTCCATTAATTGCACTTCACATCATGAAATCGTGAAATGTTTAATGTATTTATTATCTTGACTTTACAACTTAGCAACAGGGTTCTGAACATTAACTACTACCTCATTCTTGCTATTTTAGAAGAACTAGGTTTCTGGTTAAGTATGAGGAAGCCAGGAATCTGTTGCTCTTTATTTATGGAGCTGACTTGCTTTTTACTGGTGTCAAAAGCAACCTGGCAGGGGGTGGTGCAGCAGTGGCTCAGTGGTAGAATTCTTGCCTGCCGTGCTGGAGACCCGGGTTTGATTCCCAGAGCTTGCCCATGCCAAAAAAAAAAAAAAGCAACCTGGCAGGGTGGAGGTTAACCACCACTGTCCTTGATGTGGGGCATAAAGTTCCTCCAACGTGGCTCTCAACCCCTATAAGGAAACCTTGAAGGACTTTTGTCAGTAGAAGAGGGAAAGAGAATATTACAACTGAATGGGGATGATGTAACCAAAGACAGAGCGCTAAGAAAATTCAGTGCATAATGCCTTGCTTCCCTTTAGTTACTATAATAGTACGAGAACACCTGGCCTATTGTATTTTTCAATTTGAACTCATTCTCTGGTTTTTATTTGCGTTCTGTTCAGAAAATGTTCCTATATTTTATAAAATGGTTTGCTCTTCAGTAAACGATGTTCTTCACTTGGTGTAAATGTTGTACAACTTTAATCATTTTAAGAACACTAATCTTTGGTTTAAAACAGACTTGCTTTAGATTTCAAGAGAGGAAATGATGTTGCCTTCCACTTTAACCCACGCTTCAATGAAGACAACAGGAGAGTCATTGTCTGTAATACGAAACTGGATAATAACTGGGGAAGGGAAGAAAGACAGATGGTTTTCCCATTTGAAAGTGGTAAACCATTCAAAGTAAGTTATTGCTATTACTATTTATTGATCATATGTATTTCTCATGGGGAATCACTTTAAAATCACAGTGCATGTGAAATTAATTTTTATCTCCTGTTCTTTGGCACCTAACCAGTACATCTCCTCCCCATCCCAGGGGACCAACTTCAGCAGGCTGGGGATATGGCCAGGAGTGCACACTTCCCAACTCCATCCAGGCACCTCACCATTGTCACCATTACTAGCCTTCTGAGTTTAAGTCTTTTTGGAAGTGGAAATAGTGTCATTAATTTTAAAAAAGGAGGAAAATCCTTATGTTACAGTTGGATCAAGACTTAGTTCCTTAAAACAACACAATTGATGTGGTGATCAAGACTAATTTTTTAAAATACATACTTGTCTAGGGTAACTTTCCAGAAACCCACAACCTCTAGATGAGTCCCTGGACCAGATAAGTCCTGAAATGCAGAGGGGCCAGCCTCTCCAGAACATCAGCTAGTTCCATCCCCCTACCCCATATTATCGACAGCCCCTTCCAACATGAAAAAGTTAGAATGGGCATAGCCCAAATACCCCTAAAGAATGGGAGAAAGATCAAAGGTGATGGTGGAGTTTTACAGAGAAGGTAGGGTTTAACAAATGAGTATGATTGCTGTATCATACTGATACTTCTTTTAGTCTCCAGTGTCTTAGAACAGCTAAAAGTAAAAACCTAAAATTGTGGAATTGTAACCCATACCAAACTCCGAAATCTGTTCTACAACTAATTGTTGTAATTGCTTAGAAATTCATTGCTTTTTTGTATATGCTATTTTTCACAAGAAAGAAAAAAAGTCGATTGTGATGATAAATGCACAGCTATAAGATGAAAAAATTAATATAATCATGTACTGCATTAAAGAATAAAGAATTTAAAATCTTAAAAAAAATACATGCTTGTTTTGTGAAAAGAAAAATTTTATAGATTTGTATTAAGTAAAATGTCATCTTTTACCACTTTCCTTAGCCTCACAAAGGTTGTAGTTTGGTGAGTATCTTTCCAATATTTTCTATGACATATAACACACTTTTAATTTTTAAGCACAAATAGCATTTACTGCTTCAATAAATATTTATCAGGTCCATGGCAGTGATTTTGGGTTGAGTGTAGAATGGTCAATGAAACAGCTGAACTGTTTTATTAAAAACTTGATTAAGCAGATTATTATTAAAAACAGCTGAAGCTCCACAAGGGCAGGAGTTGATAGGGGCCACGTTCCACATTTGGCGGACATCTTTCCATAGCAAAACATAGTTACCTAATAGTATTTCACCGTTTAGATATGTGATAATTTAACCAACCCCCTATTGATGAAAATTTGAATTACTTCCAGGTTTATCCTTATTATTTCAGTTTACTAAAGCTGCTGGAATGCAATATGCCAGAAGTGGATTGGCTTTTACAAAAGGGATTTATTAGTTTTTAAGACCATGAAAATGTCCAAATTAGGCATCAGCAAGATGATACCTGGACTCTGAAGAAAGGCCAGAGGCATCCAGGGTTTCTGTATCACTTGAAAGGCACATGGCAACGTCTACTAGTCCTTATCTCTAAAATGTCTCTGGGCTTCTGTGTCTTTTCTTTTTCTTCCTGGGGCATTTCTGTCTCTGAGGTCTCTCCAAAATGTCTCTGTCCTTTATTCCCTCATAAAGGACTTCAGTAAAGAAGATAATAGCCGCCTTGATTGGGTGGGTCACATCTCCATGGAAACAATCCAATCAAATGTCCCACCCAGCAGAAGGTCTGCGTCCACAAGAATGGATTAGAGGAACATGGCTTTTCTGGGGTATATAACCATTTTAAACCAGCCCAACTGTCCTTACACATAAATCTTTGTTTCCTAGAAGAAAAATTCTTCCAAAGGGTATACACATTTAATATTTAGATAAATATGAAGACTATCAAATTCCTAAAGATTAAGGATTAACACATCCTCTAATCCTTGCCCAAAATGGTTATTATCAATCTTTGTAAAATTTGCTACTCCATTAGTAAATTCCTACTTTAGTGTTTTATTTTTACTTTTAGGAGTTTTAGGCTATATGAAACTTTTAGTTTTTGTGTAGATACATTATTAATCTTTTCCTTTATGGTTTTACCTATGATCCTAATAGTTTTATTGCTTCATCTTTTGTTTAAATCATCAATTAATCTGGAGTTGACTTTTGTTGTAAAGTTATGTATTCTTGGCCTTAGTTCCACAAATGTTGAACATCCTGAGCTCAGGGCAGACTGACTTAAATTAATGGGCATTTCTAATGGTTCCGTATATGCATCATTTCAGATACAAGTGCTGGTTGAATCTGACCACTTCAAGGTTGCGGTCAATGACGCTCACTTGTTACAGTACAATCATCGGGTGAAAAATCTCAACGAAATCAACAAACTGGGCATATCTGGTGATATAAACCTAACCAGTGCTTCGTACACAATGATATAATCTTCGAGGAGCAGAAGCTTTTCTAAAAAATAAAATTTGAATGTAAGCCATACACATTTAAGAGCTTCATGTTCATTATGGGTAAAAACTTTTGTTTATCCATCAATATCCTTCTTGTAAATCATCCATTTAATAAATATTATTATTCTAAGAGTAGCTGTCTTTATATGTCATTTAATTTGGTACAGTTTATTCTGGATAATGCGCATTGAACTCAAAGGAGAAAGAAATGTGTGGCAATATTAATACTGCATTAGGGTCTCCTAAATTTTTCAATACTTGTTAAAATATTTTTTTAAGAAAGGGTTAGGAGTATATACTACTCCCAAATTATTTTCTCCATTTTCTTCCAGAGTTTCATAAAAACCAGGAGATGCTACTGGGAGAACATCCTTTCACATTCTTAAGAAAATATTATATATGCAGAAAATGAGAAGTAAAAAAAAAAAGCTTACCCACAGATGACCAATGGCCCATTAACCATTACTGACAGTTACTGTTAGCATCATTCTGGTATATTTCTTTTGACTGCTTTTTACTTTAAATATTTTTATTGAGAAATCTTCACACACATACATTTCATACATGGTGTACAATCAGTGGCTGACAATATCACATAGTTGTGCAGTCATCACATGATCCTTTTTTAGAACATTTGCATCACTCCAGAAAAAAAAAAGAGAAAAGAAAAAACTCATACATGCCCCTCCCTCTTATTGACTAGTATTTCCATCTACCCAATTTATTTTACCCTTTGTCCCCCCTATTATATTTTATCCATATTTTTTTTACTCATCTGTTTTGACTGCTTTTTAAATCCTATTTTATCTCTTTAAATTAGAGTTCACTGCTTTCAAAATTTGATACAATATTTTGTATTTTGTAACAAATTTGTAACAAATCCTGTTAGTTTTCATGAAATCTCCAGAATTGTAGAGGAAAAAAAGTAGTTTTATTTAGGTACATAGTCAGTGTTCTAGTTTTCTAGCTGCCAGAATGCAATATACCAGAAACGGATGGCTTTTAAAAGGGGGAATTTAATAAGTTGCTAGTTTACAGTTCTAAGGCTGTGAAAATGTCCCAAATAAGACAAGTCTATAGAAATGTCCTATCTGAGGCATCCAGGAAAAGATACCTTGGTTCAAGAAGGCCGATGAAGTGCAGGCTTTCTTTCTCAAGTGGAAGGCACATGGTGAACACAGTTTTTCTCTTATCTGGAAGGGCACATGGCGAACATGGTGTCATCTGCTAGCTGCTTCTGGCTTCCTGTTTCATGAAGCTCCCTGGGAGGTGTTTCCCTTCTTCATCTCCAAAGGTTGCTGGCTCATGGACTCTCTGCTTTGTGGTGCTGCAGCATTCTCTGCTGTCTCTGAATCTCTCTCATTCTCCAAAATGTCTCCTCTTTTGGAGGACTCCAGAAACTAATCGAGACCTACCCAAATGGGTGGAGACATGCCTCCAGCTAATCCAGTTTAACAACCATTCTTGATTAAATCACATCTCCAGGGAGATGGTCTAATTACGGTTTCAAACATATAATGCTTAGAAGAAACGACTGCCCTGACAAAATGGGATTAGGATTAAAATGTGGCTTTTCTAGGGTACATGCATCATTTCAAACCAGCACAGTCAGCTTCAAAGATTTAATTGTTCTCATTGTCAGAATTCTTCACCATCCCTTTCTGCCCTTCTTTCTTACCAGCAAGTAAGTTATTAATTAATTATTATTAATTAATATTTCAAAATTAGGTTGTAGTCACACCCTTCATTTTATAGAAGATCAAAATAATATTTTATCCATTACTGTTCCTATACTGACATCTTCTCAAATACTTTAAATTGGTAATTGTTACCGGTTTAGTTTCCCAGGAAGCAAAGAGGTTATGTGATCAACACCTGTAGGAATGAGACAGCAGAGGTTTGGGCAGAGGGAGAAGTTAAGTGGCACTGCCTCAGGCTTCCTTACTCTACTGAACTTTTTTTTTTTTTTAATATTTTTATTGAGAAATCTTCACACACATGCATACCATACATGGTGTACAACCAGTGACTCACAATATCATCACATAGTTGTGTGTTCTTCAACATGATCCATTTTAGAATATTTGCATCACTCCAGAAAAAGAAATACAAAGAGAAAAGAAAAAATTCACACATACCAGACCCCTTACACCTCTCTCTCTCATTGACCACTAGTATTTCCATCTACCCAATATATTTTACCCTTTATCCCCCTATTATTTATTTTTATCCATATTTTTTTACTCATCTGTCCCTACCCTTAATAAAAGGATCATCAGACACAAGATTTTCACAATCACACAGTTACATTTTTTTTTTTTAATTTGCATATGGGCAGGAGGCACCAGGGATCGAACTCCAGACCTCCAGCACGGCAGGTCGGAGCTCTGCCTGCTGAGCCACGGCAGTCGCCCTCACAGTTACATTTTAAAGTTTTATCTTTATACAATCGTATTCAAGAATCACAGTACTGGAACACAGCTCAAAATTTTCAGGTACTTCCCTCCAGCCACTCTAATACACCATCAACTAAAAAGGGATATCTATATAATGCATAAGAATAACCTCCAGGATAACCTCTCTACTCTATTTGAAATTTCTCAGCCACCGACACTTCATTTTGTCTCATTCCTCTCTTCCCACTTTTGTCAAGAAGGCTTTCTTAAAATCCCTTGATGCCTGGTCCCGGCCCATCCCAGGAGTTCTGTCCCACGTTGCCAGGAAGATTTACACCCCTGGGAGTCATGTCCCACATAGGAGGGAGGGTAGTGAATTCACCTGCTGAGCTAACTTAGAGAGGCCACATCTGAGCAACAAGAGGTTCTCTGGGGGTGACTCTTAGGTTTAATTTTTTTAAAAAACTTTTTAAATTGTATAATATAACATATATAAAGCAAACAAAGAAAAAAGCAATTGTTTTCAAAGCACTCTTCAACAAGTAGTTAGGGGACAGATTCCAGAATCTGTCATGGGTTACCATACAATCCTCTCAGATTTTTCCTTCTAGCTGCTCTAGAATATAGGAAGCTAGAAGGCATAAATATTTATTTTTATCATCACAATCAACTTTTTTTGGTGTGTGAAATATAACATATATACAAAAAAACAATAAATTTCAAAGCACAGCACCATATTAGTTGTAGAACATATTTCAGAGTTTGGCATGGGTTACAATTCCACAATTTTAGGCTTTTACTACTAGCTACTCTAAGATACTGGAGCAATATGATTCTGCAATCATATTCATTGTTAAATCCTATCTTCTCTGTATACCTTCTTAGGCCTAATTTTAAGTAGGCTTAGCCTATCCTTTGCAGGAATAAGTTTTATAGGAGCAAACCCCAAGATCAAGGGTTCAGCCTATTGATTTGTTGTCCCTACTTCTTAAGAGAATATCAGAAATTCTCCAAATGGGGCAATTTAGTATTTCCTCCTTTCTCCCAGTCCCGCAAGGGGACTTCGCAAATCTTTCTTTACTCACTGCCCAAATTACTCTGGGTATATAAGGGCATCACACTAACCTGGACAAACCAACAAAATCTCATATCCTATTCAGACTCCATGCAATTATGGTGTTGAACTAAACTGACCATACAAGTTAAATTAGGAAATGCACTACCCAAAATATAAACTTTGCTCCAAATAAACATCTCTCCCTTTGGTCTCACACAGAATTTGAAGTTTTAAAATTTGGATGATATCTTTTACCCTGTATTCTGATTCACCTTAGTCCCATCCAGATCAGCTTCCTTCATATCTCTAGTTGAAGTTTGATCCTTTTTTCAACTTTTTAAACAGTTCCTGTATTGGGTGCTGCTTACTTTCATAGTTTCGGAGCTCTAACTGTGGGTCTCAGGTGTCTTATAAATAACCAAAGTTTACTGGTTATAAACAAACAGGTTATAAACAAATAGCTCAGTATCTCAGCGTTTTCTACTGAAGTTTTGATGACCCTTCAAAGTTATTCCAAGTTGGGGCATGGGGTTAGGCTTTTCTGTCCTCACTTCAGTCACAGAATACAGACCCCCTGGGTAATGGCATGACCTTGGTGAAGCATGCTCTGGGGCTGAGGCAGTTCTCATATGGGATGACAGCTGATGGCTGTCTGCCAGCAGTATTTCTAGCAGTTGAGGGAATAAGCGCTTTACTCCGAAAGGGTCTGGGCAGCACATCACAAGCATATTTAAAAAAATATGTAGATTCCTTACCTCAACATTCTGGTCTCCTAATTATTCTACTTATATGCTTAAATGGGAGAAAATAAGCTTTAGAGATAAGAGAGAACTTGGTGTTCATCCAAGTCTGACTATTTGTTGACTATCTGACTTTGCAAGTTACAGAAATCCTCTGAGCCTTGGTTTACTTTGTCTCTAAAATGGGTGGTATAATACATCTCTTGTGGGGTATCTGTGATCATTAAATGAAATGTTGTTTTCAAGATCTTGCCAAGTAGTAGGTAGGTGTTCAATAGATGGAAATTCCTTTTCTTCCTATTTTGAAAAGGCTCTTGTTCTACCCAAGTGTTTTTTTTAAACTTTTATAAATTGTAAAATATAACATATATATACAAAGCAAAGAAAGAAAAAAAACAATAATTTTCAAAGCACTGTTCAACAATTGGTTACAGAATAGATCCTAGAGTTTGTCATGGGCTACCATTCCACTATCTCAGATTTTTCCCTCTAGCTGCTTCAAAACCCTGGAGGCTAGAAGTTATATTAACATAGTGATTTAGCAGCCATACTCATTTGTTAAATCCCATTTTCCCTGTTATACCTCCTCCTCCTCCTTTAATCATCTCAATCTATAGGGCTCTCTGGGGAATGCCCGTTCTGACTTTGGGAAATGCCCATTCTAATACCCGAGTAGTATATTTTCTTTTTCATTTTATCCCCAAAGATTTTCCTGATACCTCATAATTCTACAGTCCAATCACTCAAAAACACTCTATCTAGTTGTAGGAGACAATATCCATTCTCCTTTTCCTAACAGTCATGGTTTTATTCAGATATGATTCCAGATTCAACAGGGAATAGCATTTCATTTAAGCCAATCAATATCTGGCCCCCTCCTGCTGACTCTTTTATTTAAAAAATATTTTTATTGAGAAATATCCACACATGTACAGTCCAACTACATTATACATCAACAGCTCACAATATCATCACATAGTTGTGTATTCATCACCATGATCATTTTTAGAACATTTGCGTCACTCCAGAAAAAGAAAAAGAAAAAAAAAGAACTCATACATCCCATACCACTTACCCCTCCGTTTCATCAATCTACAGTATTTCAATCTACCCAATTTTTACCCTTTATCTCCCCCTATTATTTATTTTTTATCCTTATTTTTTTTTTACTCATCTGCCTGTATCCTGGATAAAAGAAGCATCAGACACAAGCTTTTCACAATCACACAGTTGCATTGTAAAATCTATATAGTTATACTGTCTTCTTCAAGAATCAGGGCTACTGGAACACAGCTCAACATTTCAGGTATTTCCTCTAGCGACTGCTGCAATACACCATAAACTAAAACCGGGTATCTATATATTGTGTAAGAATAACCCCCAGAAGAACATCCCGAATCTGTCTGATATCTCTCAGCCACTGAGATTTTATTTTGTCTCATTTTTCTCTTCCCTCTTTTGGTCAAGAAGACTTTCTCATTGCCGTGAACCTGGGTCCTGGCTTATCCCTGGGAGTCAGGTTCCACATTGCCAGGGAGATTTACAAGCCAGGAAGTAATGTCCCACTTAGAGGGTAAGGCAGTGAGTTCACCTGCTGAGTTAGCTTAGAGAGGAGGCCACATCTAAGCAGCAAAAGAGGCTCTCTGGGTGTGACTCTTAGGAATAATTATCAGGGCTTATCCTCTCCTTTGAAGAAATAAGCTTTGTAGATGAGGGCTCATCCTATTGAATTGGTTGTCATGTCAGTGAGGTACAAGGTTTTTATTTTTTAATTATTTTATTTTATTCTTTTAAATACCAAAAAACACCAAACAAATGCAAACATTCCTATTTTGATAATTCTGTTCTACATATATAATCAGCAATTCACAATATCATCACATAGTTGCATATTCATCATCATGATCATTTCTTGGAACATTTGCATCTATTCAGTAAAAGAAATAAAATGAAAACAGGAAAAAATTTATACATACCATACCCCTTACCCCTCCCTTTCATTGATCACAAGCATTTCAAACTAAATTTATTTTAACATTTGTTCCCCCTTTATTTATTTTTATTCCATATGTTCTACTCGTCTGTTGACAAGGTAGATAAAAGGAGCATCAGACACAAGGTTTTCACAATCACACAGTCACATTGTGAGAGCTATGTCATTTTTATACAATCATCAACAGGAAACATGGCTACTGGAACACAGCTCTACATTTTCAGGCAGTTCCCTCCAGCCTCTCCATTACATCTTGGATAACAAAGTGATATCTACTTAATGTGTAAGAATAACCTCCAGAGTGCAAAAGACTCTGTTTGGAATCCCTCAGCCATTGACACTTGGTCTCATTTCGCTCCCCTTTTGGTCAAGAAGGTTTTCTCAATCCCTTGATACTGAGTCTCAGCTCATTGTAGGGTTTTTCTCAATCTCTTGATGCTGAGTCTCAGCTCATTCCAGGATCTCTGTCCCACATTGCCAGGAAGGTCCACACTCCTGCGAGTCATGTCCCACGCAGACAGGGGGAGGGTGGTGAGACTGCTCGTCATGTTGGCTGGAGAGAGAGGCCACATCTGAGCAACAAAAGAGGCTCTCTTGGGGGTGACTCTTAGGCCTAAATTTTACGTAGACTTCACTGGTCCTTTGTGGGGTTAAGTTTCATATGAACAAATCCCAAGACTGGGGGCTCAGCCTATAGCTTTGGTTGTCCACACTGCTTGTGAGAATATCAAGAATTCAACTTGGGGAAGTTGAATTTCTCCCTGTTCTCACCATTCCCTGAAGGGGGCTATGCAAATACTTTTCCACTCACTGACTGAATCACTCTGGGATTCATCGGGGCATCCCTCTGGACAAACCAACAAAATCTCATGTCCTACCTGAGACTCCAAGTACTTATGGCGTTCAATCAAACTATCTACATAAGTTTTATTAGGAAATGCAGTAGTCAAAATATAAATTTTGTAACAAATAAACATTTTTTGCTTTAGTCTCACTCAGAAGGTGACATTTTAAAATATTAATTACCATCTATTTTCAATACCCTGCAATAATGACATTCCTTTGTTCTTCCTCATGCAAAAACATTTTTAAAATTGTACCTTGTACATTTCACTATTATTATACACTCTAGGCATTCCTAGATTATACCATCTCAATCTTAAACATCTATCTTTCTTTCTGGTTTCATTTATGTCCCCAGCCCTCCTCCCTCTATCATTCTCACATGCAGCTTCATTCAGCGTTTTAACATAATTGTATTACAGTTAGGTAGTATCGTACTGTCCATTTCTGAGTTTTTGTATCCAGTCCTGTTGCACAGTCTGTATCCCTTCAGCTTCAATTACCCAATATCTTACCCTATTTCTATCTCCTGATGGTCTCTGTTACCAATGAAATATTCCAAGTTTATTCACTAATGTCAGTTCATATCGGTGAGACCACACAGTATTTGTCCTTTTGTTTTTGGCTAGTCTTACTCAGCATAATGTTCTCAAGGTCCATCCATGTTGTTACATACTTCATAAGTTTATTCTGTTTTAAAGCTGCATAATATTCCATCATATGTATATACCACAGTTTGTTTAGCCACTCATCTGTTGATGGACATTTTGGCTGTTTCCATCTCTTTGCAATTGTAAATAATGCTGCTATAAACATTGGTGTGCAAGTGTCCATTTGTGTCTTTACCCTTATGTCCTCTGAGTAGATACCTAGCAGTGGTATTGCTGGGTCATATGGCAATTCTATATTCAGCTTTTTGAGGAACCACCAAACTGCCTTCCACAGTGGTTGCATCATTTGACATTCCCACCAACAATGAATAAGTTTGCCTCTTTTTCCACATCCTCTCCAGCACTTGTCATTTTCTGTTTTGTTGATAATGGCCATTCTGTTGGGTGTGAGATGATATCTCACTGTGGTTTTGATTTGCATTTCTCTAATGGCCAGGGACGTTGAGCATCTCTTCATGTGCCTTTTGGCCATTTGTATTTCCTCTTCTGAGAAGTGTCTGTTCAAGTCTTTTCCCCATTTTGTAATTGGATTGTTTGTCTTTTTGTTGTTGAGTTGAACAATCTCTTTATGAATTCTGGATACTAGACCTTTATCTGATTTATCGTTTCCAAATATTGTTTCCCATTGTGTAGGCTGTCTTTTTACTTTCTTGATGAAGTTCTTTGATGTACAAAAGTGTTTAATTTTGAGGAGTTACCATTTCTTTCTTTCTTTCTTCAGTGCTCTTGCTTTGGGTGTAAGGTCTATAAAACCGCCTCCAATTATAAGATTTATAAGATATTTCCCTACATTTTCCTCTGTTTTATGGTCTTAGACCTAATGTTTAGATCTTTGATCCACTTTGAGTTATCTTTTGTATAGGGTGTGAGATATGGGTCCTCTTTCATTTTTTTGCATATGGATATCCAGTTCCCTAGGCACCGTTTATTGACGAGACTGTTCTGTCCCAGGTAAGTTGGCTTGACTGCCTTATCAAAGATCAAATGTCCATAGATGTGTGGGTCTATATCTGAACACTCTATTCGATTCCATTGGTCAATATATCTATCTTTATGCCAGTACCATGCTGTTTTGACCACTGTGGCTTCATAATATGCTTTAAAGTCAGGCAGCGTGAGACCTCTGACTTCATTTTTTTTCCTCAAGATACTTTTAGCAATTCAGGGCACCCTGCCCTTCCAGATAAATTTGCTTATTGGTTTTTCTATTTCTGAAAAGTAAGTTGCTGAGATTTTGATTGGTAGTGCATTGAATCTGTAAATCAATTTAGGTAGAATTGACATCTTAACTATATTTAGTCTTCCAATCCATGAACATGGTATGCCCTTCCATCTATTTAGGTCTTCTGTGATTTCTTTTAAAAGTTTCTTGTAGTTTCCTTTGTATAGGTCTCTTGTCTCTTTAGTTAAATTTATTCCTAAGTATTTTATTCTTTTAGTTGCAATTGTAAATGGAATTCGTTTCTTGATTTCCCCCTCAGATTGTTCCTTACTAGTGTATAGAAACACTACAGATTTTTGAATGTTGATCTTGTAACCTGCCACTTTGCTGTACTCATTTATTAGCTCCAGTAGTTTTGCTGTGGATTTTTCAGGGTTTTCGACATATAGTATCATATCATCTGCAAGCAGTGAGTTTTACTTCTTCCTTTCCAATTTTGATGCCTTGTATTTCTTTTTCTTGTCTAATTGCTCTGGCTAGAATTTCCAACACAATGTTCAATAGCAGTGGTGATAGTGGATATCCTTGTCTTGTTCCTGATCTTAGGGGGAAAGTTTTCAGTTTTTCCCCTATTGAGGATGATGTTAGCTGTGGGTTTTTCATATATTCCTTTTATCATTTTAAGGCAGTTTCCTTGTATTCCTATCCCTTGAAGTGTTTTCAACAGGAAAGGATGTTGAATCTTGTCAAATGCCTTCTCTGCATCAATTGAGATGATCATGTGATTTTTCTGCTTTGATTTGTTGATATGGTGTGTTACATTAATTGATTTTCTTATGTTGAACCATTCTTGCATACCTGGGATGAATCCTACTTGGTCATGAGTATAATTCTTTTAAGGTGTTGCTGGATTCGATTTGCTAGAATTTTGTTGAGGATTTTTGCATCTATATTCATTAGAGAGATTGGTCTGCAGTTTTCTTTTTTGGTAATATCTTTGTCTGGCTTTGGTATGAGGGTGATGTTGGCTTCATAGAATGAGTTAGGTAGCTTTCCCTCCTTTTCAATTTTTTTGAAGAGTTTGAGCAGGATTGGTACTAATTGTTTCTGGAATGTTTGGTAGAATTCACATGTGAAGCCATCTGGTCCTGGACTTTTCTTTTTGGGGAGCTTC
>PVIY010013395.1:0-59305 GCA_004026745.1 Myrmecophaga tridactyla
TGTTTGCAGGTGCCCTTCCAGCTGAGAGAGAAGCCCTGACCATGTTTGCCATGTGCCTTTTCACTTGAGAGAGAAACCCTGAACTTCACTGGCCTTCTTGAACCAAAGTATCTTTCCCTGGATGCCCTAGGTTGGACATTTCAATAGACTTGTTTTAATTGGGACATTATCTCAGCCTTAGAACTGTAAACTAGCAACTTATTAAATTCCTCTTTTTAAAAGCTGTTCTGTTTCTGGTATATTGCATTCTGGCAGCGAGCAAACTAGAACAACCACCTACACAATGAGAGAAAATATTTGTAAACTGCATATCCAAATAATGCAGTTTAATATTCAGAATATATAAAGAAATCCTACAACTGAACAACAAAAACACAAAAATCCCCATTGGAACTGGACAAAAGATTTAAATATACATGTCTCCAAAGAAGATACACAAATAGCCAATAAGCACATAAAAAGATGTTCAACAGCATTAGCCATTAGGGAAATACAATGCAAAACCACAATGAAATACCATTTTATAGTCACTAGAATGTCTACTATTAAAGAAGCAAGTGTGGAAGAGTATGTGGAGTAAGAGGAACACCCATTCATTGTTGGTAGGAAGGTAAAACACTGAAGCCACTGTAAAAATCAGTTCAGTGATCCTCAGAAAGTAAAGTATAGAATTACCAATCCCACTTCTAGTTATATAGCCAAGAGAATAGAAAGCAGGGGCTTAAATAGATGTTTCTACACTGATGTTCATAGCAGCATTATTCACAATTGCCAAAAGATGGAAGCAACCCAAATGTTCATCAACTGACAAATGAATAAATAAATGGTATGGTATATACATGCAATGGAATATTATTCAACCAGAGAGAGAAACAAAGTTCTCATGTGTGCAACAATGTGGATGAACCATGAAGATGCCATTTTGAGCGAAAATAAGATAGGCACAAAAGGACATACGTGGGCTCACTGAAATGAAATAATTAGAATAAACAAATTTACTGAGACACTAGAATACAGGTTACCCAGGGGCATGGTTAGGGTGGGGAAGTGGGAGTTAAGGCTTAATTGGTACAGTGTTTCTGTTTGGGATAATGGAAAAATTTAGGTAATGGATGGTGGCAATGGTAGCACATTGTGAATATAATTAACAGAACTGAATTATATATTTCAATGAGGTTAAAATGGGGGGTTAAAATGGACCATAGTTAGTAGTAGAATTATTATAATATTGTTTGATAAATTGTAATAAATGTACCACACTTATGCAAAGTGTTAATAATAAGGAAAACTGTGTGTTTTAGGGGGATATATGTGGGAGCTGTGTATTTTCTGCAGGATTTTTCTTTAAACTTATTAATTCTCCAATAAAAAAATTAAACACATAGAAATTAGATTGATTATAGAGCTAAATTTAAAGGCTAAAACTATAAAGCTTTTTGTACAAAAATAATGGAATTGTTCATGAAGTTGGGATATGCAAAGATTTCTTAGCAAGGAAACCAAAAGTGCTGAATATAAAAATTATAAATTGGATTTTATAAAAATCAAACACTTTGTATACAAAAGATACCATAAGTAAATAAAATGAGATGTGCTCATTTCAATCTAGTTAAACAAAATGTTATAATGCTCACTAGAGCTAGAACTATTTTGAAAGATGCTTAAAAACTTAAAATTTAAAATGATGAGATGTTTGGTTTGTTTTGAATCATTTCTTTTCCCTCCATTTCTTAAAGAGACATTATTAATTAAACTCTTCTGTAAACTGATTTAACACCTTCGAGATAAACCACAGCCAGGGAGAAAATATTTGCAGTACATATATCTAACATGGGAATTGTATCTATAATATATAATTAACTCCTAGAAATCAACAATCAAAAGAAAACCCATTTTTAATGGTAAATTACTTGATTAGATATGTCATAAAATAAGATAAAAAAATGATTGATTAGCACATAAGAAGATGCTCATCATTATTTGCCACCAGGGAAATACCAATTAAATGAAAAATTAAATATAATCTTACATCCATTACAATGACTAACATTAAATAAAATAAAATACCACATGTAAATGATCATGCAGAGTAACAAATTCTCATACATTCCTGGAAAGACTATAAAATGGGACGACCAATTTGGAAAACTGACAGCCTCTTATAACATGAAATATATACCTATTTTCAGACTCAGCCATTCTTCTCCTTAACATTTACCCTAAAGAAGCACAAACTTAGTACAAAGGAAAAGAGATTTGTACAAGAATGTTTATTGCAGCTTTATCCACTTTAGTCAAAAACTCAGAATAATCCAAATGTCCCTCAATAACAACAGGTGATAAATGGATTATGGTCTATTCATACAATGGAATAATACTTGGAAATTCTTTAAAAATGAACTGATTTATGCTACAACATACATTAATCTCAAAAACATAATGTATAGATAAAGAAGACAAACATGAAAGAGTATGTACTGTATGATCCTATTATTTTAAAGTCCAAGAATAGCCAAGCTATTCAGGGTGTCTTCGCTTACCAAACTTCATGGATTGTATACTCAAGATGTGCTCATTTCAATCTAGTTAAACAAAATGTTAGCTGAATGCGGATGTCTATGGATACCTCAGCAAACCAGAACCTTCTGTTTAGCCAGTTTCTGTTCTATCTTTTTTGTTTCCTTTTTAAAATCTAATAAAAAATACGGAATGCTTCACGAATTTGCGTGTCGTCCTTGCGCAGGGGCCATGCAGATCTTCTCTGTATCGTTCCAATTTTAGTACATGTGCTCCCAAAGCGAGAACTCTGTTCTATCTTCATTTACTCCCTACAAATTCTGTTGTTTTATATTACTAGAAAGTGAACTTTGTATTCATATTGATGCTTAATATCTTACCACACTCAAAGAAATATTTACTATGTTCTGAATTATAATGCTCACTAGAGCTAGAACTATTTTGAAAGATGCTTAAAAACTTAAAATTTAAAATGATGAGATGTTTGGTTTGTTTTGAATCATTTCTTTTCCCTCCATTTCTTAAAGAGACATTATTAATTAAACTCTTCTGTAAACTGATTTAACACCTTCCAGCATAAAAAATAATAGCTAATACTTACACAGTGTACACCAAGATAAGCACTAATTTTACTTTACATACATGACTCATTTACTTCTCAGAACACTCATTAAGCAGTAAAATTCCCATCTGATTTTACAGTTGAGGAAACTGAACTATAGAAAGGTTACGTAACTTGTATAAGGTCACAAAGCTAGTGGGAGATGGAGCTGGGTCTTAAATTCTCGCATTCAGACTCAGAAGTCCATGCTCCGAACCATTATTCACATGGCCCCCTGTGATGGATGGTGAGGAATACAACTATGGAAACATGAAAGGCCTGTCAAAGCCCACCAGTCCTGTAACCAAGTCAAGTCCAGTGGGCATTGTTAAAAACAGATTCTGGTAGATAAAATAAATGCCTGAAATCAGAAATTTGAAAATTTTTAGTAACATAGCTCACTACTATAGTAAAGTTGATATTTGCAACAACTTTTTACTTGACATTTTGAGGATGCACAGTTTTGATAGTTAATCAAATGGTATTTAAGATACTGTTTAATATTTAGAATTCAAGTAACTCTGATATCTGTATTTATAGATGTTTTCCTTCCTTGCTTTAATTTTAAATTGGTTTGTGAAATATGTTGTACAAGCAGGCTTTATGATGATTACTTAGATATACATGTTTTTAATATGCCTATGGATAAGCTAAGTAAGATATCCATTTTAGGTGGTTAAGATTTCCATATGTTATTTGTAAAACTATTTGTATCTTCATATTTTCCTGAAAGAAGGAAAATATTTATTAACATAGGTCATTACTATAGCAATGCAGATATTTCCTAGTACTTTCTGCTTGATATTTTGAGAACATTCACAGCTTTGACAGCTGATCAAATGGTATCTAAGTTAGTTTTTAATACTTAGAATTTAAGAACTTTGCTATCCGAATATGTAGATTTTTTTCCTTGTTGCCTTAATTTTAAATTGGTTTATGAAACTTACTGCACACAGACTTTACAATGATTATATGAATACTTTATTTAAATACTCCCATGGTTAAACTAACTAATATCCATTTTTGGTGGTTCTAAGTATGGTGTTTATTTTCTTAAATAAAAAATATGGGGGAAAAAAAAAACAGATTCTGGGACTCACCCCAGATTGTAATTCATTAAATCCAGAGTATAACCTAGAAATTTCTATTTTCAATGTTTTGGGGGAAACATTGGTCTAGGCCAAAACCATGAGGGATGCATGAATTTGCTAAATCATTAAAAAGCAGTGTTGATTTTTGTATCTCCCCAAACACCACTGGCAACATGGAATTCCTTGCATTTGGAGGCTGTTCTTTCTTAAACACAACTGAATTCTACCCACCTGCCTGAATTCTGCTTTGTGCGGCCCCCAGCATAAGTTTATCCCTTTCTCTACAAATGCATTAAATGCTTAAAGTAACTTACTACATCACCTCGGCTCTGTTTACCACCCTGAAGTCCACCAGAACTTTTACAGAATTCTTCATTATAATGTGGGTTCAAGTTCCTGCATCATCTGTATCATTTCCTGGTTGAAGATGCCTTTCTTAAAATACTACCCTCAAACTGAAGGCAGAATACCTACCTGGTTTCATCGCTGCACAGTAGAGCAAGGCTGTCACGACCCTTGTGCACTAGAACTTCTACTAATACCTTTAAAGTTTTGCTGTGTGTGTGTGTGTGTGTGTGTGTGTGTGTCAACCCTGACACACTGTGATCTACACTTACACTGAACCTGATATCAGTCAATTCTGTCTTCTCCACATAGGTCTCTGCTAAGCCAAATCTTTATTTTTTTTTCTACTTTCATCTTACTTGATGTTACTATTTATCCCCATTAAATTTCATCTTGATGAATTCTACCTATTCCTCCAGGCTTAGAAAATGTAATTCAGCTCATGTATCAATTATGACTGGTGGTTAGTAGCTGCCTGGAGGCCTCTGAAAAGATTATGAGTCCTCACTCCAGTTTATAGGAAAGATTGCTGTGATCTATTAGCAAAGGGGGAGGTGCTAGTGGCATGCTTTTCCAGGACCAGTATATCTCATTCATCAAGGAAGATCAAGGCAAGAAATACCCTGTTTGATAAATCAGAGAGTCATCAACATATAGATTATATTTAAAGTCATAGGGATCAATTGGATCATCTATGGAGATGGGACAAGAGAAGAGAAGAGAGGGCAGGACAGAGTCCTGACTCATTCTAGCATTTAAAGGTTAGATTAAGGAAAAATCAGAAATGAGAGTGAAGGAGAATCTGGCACTCCTTGCTAGCACGTCCTTGCTGATCTGCTGTCTCACCATGATGCGGAGAGTAGGAGCCAGGTCCAGTGGCACCTCTAGCTTCCACTGAATGTCCACCTTCAGTGATGCTGAATCCTGGGCCGGATGTGGGTGCAGCAGCCTGGTGCCAGGTCCCAGCCTATCCTACAGGTCATCACATAATGAAGCCGGAGACCCTAAGACACAGGCGCAGCCTATTGTTTGTCCTCGTGCATTTCAGTTTTCTCTTGCAGGTATCAGCTTGACTTTGCTCTCTCCTAATTCATGTCCATTTTTCCTTCCTAACTGCTGGCACTGTTGACTTCAGGCCCAAGACTCAACAACAGAAGCAAGAGCCCTACCTAGATTCCCTCACCAGCACACATGACTGTATAAGGTCTAAACCTTATAATAAATCTTTTATTCTATATCATTCATGGTGGTTTTACTCTTCTGATCAAACCACAATGAATAGAAAATATGGTGGTATCAAGAATCTAAAAGAAGAAAGATGAAGGGGCCAATATTTTCATATTTAATCTTCATCACTGCCTTAGGAACAGTATTGTCCCATTTTACAGATGAGGAAACCATGGCTCAAAGTCATCAAGGTCATAGAACCAGTAAATGGAAAAGCCAGAACCTGAATCTATACATTTCTGGTTTCAAGTCCTGTGTTCTTAATAATTACACTAGTGCTTTAAAATAGATGGGAGTGAGCGAAGGGAGGCAGAAGAACCCCGTCGTCAAAGAAAAAACCTTATTTTGCACCTAACATGTAAAACAGATAAAGCCTATCTGCTCTGGTTGAAAAGATCCCCTAAATGGGAGTCAGTTTCTCCTCAAACTCCAAGCACAGCACTCAAGGCACCCCAGGCCAGGGACCCCACGCTCTGTGGGTCCCTTTGAAAACCACTGTCATTTGTCCAGTGTCCTTCCTGAGGATAACATGAGGAATGCTGATCCTCCAAGAGGCTTACACTATGGCAATGGCTCTTTCTTGAGAATGTAATCCACGAAAACCTCACTAAGATCAAGGTTTGTTGCAGCCCGAGTTCAAGAGGGGGCCTGGTTTTCTCTACCACCCTTTACTACAGTCATTCCAATGTACAGGATGTTTTAATATTTAGCCCTCTGAATTCATCCCGCTGCCTTCAGACACAGTCTGCAGGGTACCAAACAGTCAATTAAACAAAGAACACACATTTTCTAGAACAATTCTTTCTCCATTTAAATAGTATATATATGCAAAGCTCTGAAAATGGTGTCAGGAAGTAAACGGCTTTGCATCATCAAAAGCTGTTTCCAAATGGACAAAACCTAAAGCTAGGGAATAAATTTATTTGTGGTAATTAAAATATAATTTGAGCCATGTTGGACGCCCGACCCAAGAAAAGACTAGGAAATTGTCACCCTACTGTGAAAAATTCATAGGGGACAGAGAAGTTCAGCCTAAATATTTAAAGACCTATTTTATTGAAAGAAGGTTTAGATATATTTTATACAGCAAAAGACAGAAGATTTTTTTTTATATTTTGTGCAAATCAGCCCCCATACAACCTTAATTTTAGCCTTAAAGTTTATCACTATTATAACTGATATTAGCAAACTGCAGACAACCCAAGGAATTGACTTGTTTTTAATGATCTGAATTGAATGTTAAGAAAAAAAAGAAAAAAAAAAGACTTGCACTAAAACAATCAATTCATTTGAATTGTGCTCAAGTGTTTGTTTTCCATAATCATATATTAAATAACACAATAGAGAGAAATACCTTCTTCCTGGCCTGGGAAGGAAGAAAACTAGTATTACTGTATTTTTTTTCTTTAAATTCCATGCCAGTGTCAAGATCTCAATAGATACTGGCGACTAATACCATAGAGGGGGATTTGTTAATGTAAAGTGCTTTCATAAATTTCATTTTTTCTAATTTTTGATTATGGATGGCTTTTTGCATGAAGTGGACTGTCCTCCTAACAAGAAGTTTTGGATTATGGCATCAAGTTAAACAGTGGATTTAACTGAAGCTCAAATAGTTTTTTGTTATTCTCTAGAGCTGGTAGGGGGAACAGAACAGATAAGTTAGTACACTAGACATGTGCCTTTTCCCTTCTCTCGGCCCTACACTGGTATCTCTTCCCAGCTCTCTCTTGTTTCCTCCTAAGGCTGGGGGATCTTTGCCCCTGTGATTTCCCTGAAGGAGCTGCAGCAGTGGTGAGCCCTCAGGGAATTGTGGCCCTGGGCCTTTAACTGCATCAGCTGAGGATACAGTGATTATCCACTGTTCTGGTCATCTGCTAACAATCCTAGTGCATCTTCAGCAATGCTTATGGTTGGAGCTGTCCCAGCCACCCAGTCAATCAAACGGTCTAGAAAACAGGAACTAAATTTGTGGCTATTTTAAAGAGATAGAGTCAAAGTTGAAATGTGAAAGGCAACAAGTCCTATTTGTCACTTTAATAGTGTCTCCTTTTATTCACTTTACAGATGAGACTGTGCTTTCCCTCTTGACCATTCACCCACAAGCCAGCTGTTGGGTAAGCCATGTAATCTTTGGTGTCCCTTTAGCTTTTCTTGTAAGTCGCTCTCTCCACGTGCAGACCTCCGTCTCTGTGGCCAGGTGGACACCTTGTTGGCTGGCAGCCAAACTCAGAGTTAAGTTTCCTCTGCAGAACTGGCTTTTTAAGAGGGAAGCGTTTGAAATTATTAAAAAAAAAACAACACTTTTGATACCAGAAGAAACAATTATAGGATGAAATTTCCGGCTTGTCCACATGGAGGGAGCTTTATGAACACAGTGGCCTCAGTCACTACGGCCAGGTAGCTGCCTGCTCTACCTTTCCTGACACTGTCACCAGGATACATGACAGCTGCACTGTGACTTTCCTAAGTGACAAGTGGCTCTTCCCTGGGACACATGACAGGAGACATTCCCATTTAACACAGTTATCACAGAGGACTTACCTATTTATAGAAACATGCCTGATGGTGTCGGGTTTACATTGTAACACAGAATAATAGAATTGACAATTCACAAATAAGAGAAATGGTCTATTTTTGAAAAAGAAAAATTGTCTAAAAATCTAGAAAATTACTTTGATTCAGTAATTCTTACGTAAATGGGCTACTGAGAATGTGGGAAACAAACGAAATAAAAGAATGAAATACCTATTGCTTATTTTCAGGGAGAGGAACTCCATATTTTCTCCTCTTTCAAGATACGATTATTCAATCTTTATGTGTCTCGGTTTTCTAGTTTATAAAATGGAGCTAATAATTGTACCTACCTCAGAGAGCTGATATAAAAATGAAATGTGTTAATGTCAATTAACAACATAGAAAATAACCCAAGAACTCAATAAATGTATACAACTATTGTTTTCTTTGGGGGGGGGCAGAATTGAACCCGTGTCTCCAGCGTGGCAGGTAAGAGTTCTGCCACTGAGCCACCACACAACTAAAGTTAATTTAATCACAATGCTACTTTGCTGTGGACAAAAAGAAAGACTTAAGTCATGAGGGGGAGATTTCATAATTATTTAATATTCCAGAAAAATCTCTGCTTTGTAGCATCCTAAGACATACTCAAAATATTCTGGCAGGCTTCCTTCTTTACAGATGCTATTTATACAAATCTTTCTTGACAGGTCAAGTGCTTAGTTATATACTAATTATCCTATATATTTGCAATTCCATAGAGCTGAACTGAAAATTATCTCTATTCTTCATATCTGAAAGTTTTTTGAAAATGTGGAAGATATGACATTACATGAGCTGCATCTTAGAAAGCTTTTGACAGAGGGAAACTCAACGTGTTTTGTCTGCATTGTTCTTAAATTGAGTGATTGAGGCTATTGAATAGGTAATTAGCTAAGTTCATAAATCAGATTAAAAGGTAAAAACCAAAGAGTATGTTGAGGGTCCTGTAGTTGCATCTTCTTTGTTCGTAAGGTGCCCATTCAAGGATCCATCTGAAGACCTGTTTTTCTCCTCCATCCTCTGTTAACAATGCCTTTTGTTCTCTAGGGTCCTTATGAACTGTCTGCAAGCAGCAGCTTTGGTGAGAGTAGCAATTCCTTTCCAACTATTCAAACTGACTTCCCAGTAAACTTCAATGGATCCAAATAGAATGTAAATATATATACATGGGCTAGGAGAGAGCCGGACAAAGGCAGGACATGCAAGCTCAGTGATGACTTTGGCTTTAATCGGAAGGAGACAGGAAAAAATTGGACTGAATTGTTAGCAGCATCGCTCTGACAACCACATTGAGAATCAACTAAAAGGGAACAAGAGCAAAGCAGGGAAACAGGTATAGAGGCTAATTGCAATCATTCAGATGGAAATTTATAGTGGCCTGGACTAGGGTGGTAGCCCAGAAATCATAAAAGGCCCCAAAAGAAGTTAGAATACACCCCTACTCCCCACACCACCACCACCAAAAGGAAGAAAACCAAGAGATTTAGCTATGCAATGTCTACATGTCTAAAAGCTCTGGTCTTCCACTCAAAACTGCTCCCCCGCCATCCTTTGCCTTCCAGCTCCAGTTAGGTGGGCTAAAATCTTGGAATCATTCTTGAATCCTTTTTTAACCCCATCCAGCTCAGAAGCACATTCTGCTGGCTCTATGTTCAAAATAGATTCAGAATCTATTCTTGCCACCTCTTCTGCTTCCACCCAAATCTAAGCTTCCATAATTTCCCATCAAAATTACTGCAATCAGCATCCACACCAGTCTCCCTGCCTCGCTTTGTTCCCCATTAGATGATTTTCAACACAGCAGTCAGAGTGATGTTAACATATTAGTCCAATGCCTTCCTGTTGTACGCTGATTAAAAGTGTGCATTTAAATGAATATGCAACTATGTGATGACATTGTGAATAAATGATTATATATGTAGAATGGAATGATCATATGTTAAGAATGTTTATGTTTGTTTGTTGTTATATTTTTTAAAAAATTAATTTTAAAAAGTGTGCATTTAAAATGGTTTAAAATGACAAATTTTGGAGAATTTCCACCTGCCATGCCAGAGACCCAGGTTCGATTACTGGAGCCTACCCATGCAAACGAAAAAAAAGAAAGAGAGAAATTTTGTGAGATATGTATATATATATATATATATATATATATATATATAGTTATATACACAATTTTAAAAAAAGCTAAGGTTAACACTGGGTCCTCAAGTCTTCACACTGTCTGGACCTCTCCATTGCCTCTGACCTCATCTCCCTCCATTCCCTCCTTTTCACAGACCTGCCTCAGGGCCTTCGTGAATGCTGTTCCCTCTGCCTGCTCTTTTCCCAGATATGCGCACAGCTCACCCCTCAGTTCCTTCAGGTCTTCTTGCAAAATTTCCTTCTCAGTGAGGTCTTTCTTATTGTTCTAGTTAAAACCTAACACACCTCATCTAATTCTCTTTTCTATCTTTTTTATCTTCCTCCATACTATTTAGCATATCTAACATATCATATATTTTTCTTTGTAAAATTTTTGGAAATTTTGCATTAAAAATCTAAAATTCAAAAGGGCAGACATTTTTGTCATTTGCTAACTGCTATGTCCCTGTGCTCAGAAGAGAGCATAATGTATAGGTGCTTAGTAAATATTTGTTGAATGGATCTGTGGATAAACAAATGAATAATCATTCAAAGTTAACATAGATAAATTGAACTCTGAAGAAATGTTTAATCTTTAGACAAATATCCAAGTGGTCCCTTCCTTTTAGTTACTGTAATGGGAAAACTCATGAAGCTATTTTAATTTCATGGTGTGATGGTTCAAAGCTGTATGTATCCCAGAAAAGATCACATTCTTTTAGTTCATTCCTGCAGGTATAGACCTATTGTAGGTGGGACCCTTCAATTGAGATGTGACCGACCTTATTCAAGGTGAGTTTTAATTCTCTTAGTAGAGTCCTAAAAGAAGCAGAGAGAAAGCCAGTGAAGCCAGAAGCTGAAAGCAATGAAACCTGGGACAGAAGGACCAGCAGTCATGGCCATGTGCCTTGCTATCTGACAGAGGTGCCCAAGCTCTCCAATAACCAATCTTCAGAAAGAAAACATCACTTGCTGATGCCTTGACTTGGACATTTTCACAGCCTAAGAACTTCAAGCTTGCAAATGAAATAAATCCCCATTGTAAAAGCCAACCCATTTCTGGTATACTAAATTCTGGCAGCTTCATCAAGCCAAAACACATGGCAATTTAAAACCAGTGTTCAAGGATGAGGGAGGTGGGGGGGGTAGGGGGTAATTCCTAGAGTAACCATACTACCTCTTTTCTTTTCACCAAGATTCAAATCTGGCTCTCCAAAAGGAAGTGTGTGAAAGGCAAGGAATATGTACGTTGTGAAAACTTCCTAGGTTTTATGATATAGGATTACACAGTTTAAATAGTTCAGTTTACTTTGATATGCTAATATGTGATGTGTTTATTTCGAACCTGAAAGTAATGTAAAATGCATATTTTTAAGGTTATAAGGTATTTATTGGAGAGTTCTATGTGAAGATGTATAGAAAATAAATAAAATATTAGCCCTAGGGCAGGCCACGGTGGCTCAGTGGCAAAGTTCTCACCTGCCATGCTGGAGACCCAGGTTTGATTCCCGGTGCCTGCCCATGCAAAAACAAAATATATATATATAGCTCTTGCTTGCCTTCTTTCCATGAACTGAGATATCCCTCTCTAATTTTCCCACATCTGTCCTTCCTCCCAGTGCAAAGGTCAACAGATGAGGAAGGCCAAGTCTCCCTTGCATTGAGATATTCCATACTATTCCAGCTAAGTCAAGGTAACTCATACTGCATATATATATATATATATATATATATATATATATATATATATATATATAGTAGCCCTAGACTGGCTAATATTGAAGTTCCCCTTGTCGTTCCAAATTGAAGTTTCTGAGTATAGCCTTCTCCAGGTATTTGGATTGTTACAGGTTTTTCCTACATAACAATTAAAGGAGACCAGACTTAGGGCAATACAAATGACTGATCTTTAGTCAATAGTTAGAATTTGGGGGGAAAGTTGACTGGAAAACAATAATTTAATAAAATAGTCAAATCAATAAAAAGTTTTAAATTTGGGATTTTCTGAACTCCAAGTGTACCACATTAATTTCTATTCTGAAATATTTCTGAAATGAAATCTTACCCCAGATCCCTTCTTTATAATTGATTTCTTTCCCTTCTCCCTTTTACCCCTACTGTACTTTAATTATCTAATAATCTGGCCTCAGGTACTTGGTTATAAGGCCATGGAGAACAGGGAATGTCTGAAGCATTTATGCATTTCCAACATAGGGCTCAGCACATAGTAGCTATTCAACTTAGGCCTGTAACTAAGATTAATCAACAGGACTCTAATTTTCATATACATGCACATACACATACAAATACACACATACAAACATATATGCATACACATATGCATATATATACACACAGAGACATATATGTATATACTTAAACATTTTCTACACTGACTTCTCAGGAAGTTAAGTAGTTAAATTTCTAGAGTATAATTGGAAAGCTTCACTAAAGAAGAGTTTTCCTAGTATTTAGAGAGTTCTTCCCCACTAAATGAGCTAAACATCTCCTCTCTTTGATAAAAATGAAGGAAAACCTAATATGATGATGCACCATCTTAGGGAAATGTTACTTTGCTTTTGACTCTAAGAGTTGGAGTATGCAAAGAACTACATAAGCATGTGGCTGTGTAGTGCCCTAGTGCAGCTTTCTATGTCAGAGCTATTCCTAGAGGCAGATGGGAGGGTGCACTGAAAACATCTGGAATGGGTTCACATGAGGATGGTGGTTCCTTGAGCATGGGGCCCCATCATTCTGTCCAGCAGAGTGCTCAGTTTCCAGTACCAATTCCATTTTCTATCTGTCCTGCTTCATGATGCGCACTGCCTTACTCATCCTCTGGATTCTTTGGAATCTCTATTTATCATGCATAGTTTGTAACTTCTCTTGGTCATGAACTATTCAATATAGTATAATTTAATTTGTCCTATGTTTGCAACTCCCCATTTCAACTAAAAGTGATTTCAAAGCAACTATGGTATTTGAGACATTCGTCCCTTTACCTACCCCAGCACCTGCAGAAAAGCCCTGTACATGGGGCCGCTCACTAAGCATTTAATTAAATGTGCCTGGGAGTGTATGTGTGTGTGTGTGTGTCGGGGGGTGGGGGGAACATATGTGACAGATACAGCTCTTGTTTGCCTTCTTTCCATGAACTGGGATATCCCTCTCTAATTTTCCCATATCTGTCCTTCCTCCCAGTACAAAGGTGAACAGATAAGGAAGGTCAAGTCTCCCTTGCATTCAGATACTCTGTATTATTCCAGCTAAGTCAAGATAACTCATACCTCTAAGTTCTGGCAAGATAAAAATGCTCAACCCAAAGTGTTCCTACAAAACTCAGGGCAGCATGTCAGCAGGGTCCTGCCAGTGTCGCAGCCCACACAGCCTTCCTCCTCCTTCACAGGTGAGGCCACCTACCCTTAACAACAGGCTCAGGCTCACCTTGGGCAGTCCCTTGGCCCCATTCCAACCTCAAGCAGAAGAATGTAAGGGAGCTCTGTCTTATACCCCAGGACTGAAGAGAAGTCACACTACTAACCTGACTTGGCTCTGTGCCCTAGTCCTGATCAATGGGCTTCTGTGAGACCTCCATCCTCTCAACCAATTAATCTCCAAAGTGTCCCCAGGTCTGAAGACTAGATTCTTTACTTGGTCCTGGTATCTGAGCCCTTGTTCCGAAGAAGTGCTTAGTTTCTCATATCAGTCCCCGCTGCTGTCCCCGCCCTACCCCCATGGTCCACAAAGAGAGACCAGCAAGCTGCTCCCTCCTCTTAGATTACATAACCCAAACCAGGCAGCAAAAGTAAATTTTGTACCTCCAGCCAGATAGAGTTGAGGGAAAAAACAAACCTTTCCTGTTCTCTCCATACCTGAGGGCTCAAATCAAAAACCAAACAGAGACTAGAAACAGTTAAAATAATCTCAAGCTCATCTTCTACTTCCCAAGTTGAAAATGGGTCTCACATTTAGCTCCCATCATTACTTGAATGGTTTCAGTTGTCAAAAGTAAACTCGAAGAGCAGTAAAAAGTTTCACTTCGCTGACACCCATCAGGGAGCACTGTAGCTCATCAGGGAGCACTGTAGCTCATCAGGGAGCACTGTAACTCATCAGGAAGCATTGACACCCAATAGGGAGCATTGACGCCAACAGGGAGCACTTGACGCCCATCAGGGAGCACCAATACCTTTCAGGGAACACAGATGTCCATCAGTGAGTATTGCTGCCCATCAGAGAGCACTGACATCCATCAGGGAACACTGACGCACATCAGGAAGCACTGATACCCACCAGGGAGCACTGATGCCCATAGGGGGGCACTACCATCCATCAGACTCTGGCTTGAAGCAGGAGCAGTAGAGTAAGTGTCCCTGTGGCTAGACTTAGTCAGTGAGTTTTGTTGTTGCATTTTTGTCTTGTTTTTTTTACTTTGATTAAAATCTGCAGGGGTGTTGGTTCCTGAGAACCATCAAAATAGTATTTTCTGAGCACTGTTTGGTCAGGCCTGTAGTTTATCAGCCCTTCAGAGTTCACAGGGCCAGGGGGCAGGGTGGATAGCAAAAATCAAAGGTGGGTAGGGAGGTAGAAGGCAAGGGAGAAATTGGGGACCCTCTCAGGTCTGTTAAAATCTTTTTATCCTCAGTGCTTCTCAAACTATCTGTGGTAAAGGGCCAGATATAAATATATATAATTTTCAAAGTTTTGCAGGTTATACTTTCATAAAATGCAATAAAAATTAAATTAGTAAGAAAATAAAATAGAAACAAAGGCATGTAAAATACAAGCCCAAAGTTTTATTATAAGATTCAACAGACTTGAAATTATACCATAAAAATATGATAAAAAGTTTCTCAGTGTTTACTCTCAATTTCCATATTTGTCTTATTGTAGACCAGTGAAAAAACAGCACCAGTCCATGAACCACATTTTGAATAGTGCTGTTTTACAAAACTGGCACTTCTCCACTGCCTTGCGATCTCAGAGCCACGCTCCGAATGCATATTGGAACACTCCACCACTTCACATCAGGCTTCCCTCTGACTGACTGTGTTTTACTGGACTGCAACATGCTGGTTCCTGCCCAGCTGTTGGTCTCCATGTTGTCCCTTTCAGCAGGAATTTACTTTTAAGGTCCAGTTAGGTCTATTTGGGCCAATCTCATACTCTCCCAGTACTTTGAACATGGCCAGAGCACACATGTACCTCATTATGACAAAATTGCAAGAGTTTCTTTTCTGTATTCTTCTCAATTTTTTCTACTCTATCCTCACTTCCTTAGTTCCTTGACCAAATACTGCTCTGGGACTCTTTTGTCCATCACCCCTCCAAACTTCTCTTGTTGCTTTAGACTTTGGCTTCCCTCAAGTTTCAAGGAAACTTCTATTCACTGATCTATATTTGATGAGACACATGACTACCCAGCTCAGCCCACAGAGCCCAAATTCAGAGGGAATACAGTCAGAGAATTTGCCTGTGTTAATAAAATATAGAACTCCAGATTCAGGTCTCAGCCACTTAACTCTATCCTGACATACTGGTTCCAAAGTTAGGCAGCATCTCTGACCTTCATATTTGTTAGAAGATCAATTAATGTACCATAATTTTAACAGATTCCAGTAGGTGAGCTCTATATAGTTTGTTTAAAATCAAAATAAATAAAAATATCTTTCAATAATGCAATTCTCAAAAAACAAATGAAACTACCAACTGTTGGAGCCCAGGCCAGACCTCATTCCACAGAGACCAGGGAGCCTTGCCTCCAAGCATACTCTGACGTGGCCTTGCCAACTTCATGTAAAGCCTGACCTGGATTCTAACAGCCAACAAGTAAATCTACACTGATTATTTAATCCCACATTTGGAAAGCTTCCATTTCATAAAATCAAACAAACAATAAAATGGGAAACAGAGAAATTATTCACAGAGGCACATATGAATAATTTAAAATATACCTAAACAAACTTTTCTCATGTACAAAGAACAGCTGGGTGTCTACCTAACTTATATCTTAGAACAAAATACCAAACCTTTGGAAGCACATTGTATCTTAGGTATATGCAATATTACAAAGCAAAAATGGGCTGAGTCAGGCAGCTATGCATGGTTGGCAATTTATCCCATGAAGGGATACCCAAAGACAATCAACACAAATACGTCCTAATCAAGTGGCTGATCAACAATCATATATATTTTTTCCATTGCATCTGTCTGGGAAGCTTGATTGCCAGTTGAATCACTTAAAGGGAAAATGACTCGTCCGCTTCATTTGGATGAAAGCAGGAACAATTTCTTACATAAATGACACGAATACAATTTAATTCTGTTATCCTTTCTGCTTGAGAAAAGTACCTGGATTTCACACAGAAATAAGAATTTGATGTTTGTACATTTTCTATGTTTTCCTTGAGACTGTAAATAAGTAAGAGATGGTACTTCATGTTCTTTTGAATATTTGGGCACCATTGGAATTTAAAGTTCTGAAAAAAATCTCTGATTCTAATTTGCAGGCAAATTAAGGGGAAACAAACAGCAAAAAAGGGGGAATAAGAGATGAGCAATAGAAAAAAGCAGGCTGTGTGTGAAATCCAGGGTCATCTTAGACTCAACTAAAAACAAGATTTAGCCTTTTGTCTCATTCGGCTGGTCTTAGCTCCTCTGCGTGATGGATCTTAGGGACAAGTTCTCTTCTTCCCCCATAACAACTTTACAGTTACTGTTTTCAAAAAGACCCAGGATGACTTCTGCTCTTTCTTCTGAGGTCTGACAAAAGTGGTCTGCAATTAATTGAAAAGTTCCTTTTGCAGATGAAAAAGTTGCAGAGCCCTTTGCAATAGAGAATCACTTAAAAGTAGTTTTAATGGACCATGTAATAGCTTATTTGACTGTGCTCTTTTATTTTAGCATAAGAGCATAAATATTCCGTTCAAATGTTGAAAATCCATTCAAGGCAAAAATACAGGCCCAGCATGCTAGCTACAGCATTATTTAGGTTGTGGTCCATTAAAGCTACATCAATGTGTCATCATTAATTGTGTCTGCCTGGAATTTTACATATGATCTGTGGGATATATTCTGATCTCTGAAATTCACATTTCAATTTATTGGTTGGTGCATGTAATCACATTTAGAAAAACATTATTCTGTAATGAAACATATCAGTTTTGGATTTCCTGCTGGAGAAAACTTTCGTGTGATGATCATTATTTGGAGCACTAGTAAGAGAGGTCAGAAAAGATAAAAGAGAAAGTTTCAAATATTCCAATGATTTTCTCAAGAAACCATCTGTCTATTTTGATTTTACAGAAAAGTAGTTTAAATGCAGTACTAGAAGAAGGGGTATATATAATTCTCACAGCAAACTTTAGACCTGATTTTTCAGCAATATTTTTTTATAGACAGACCCCATATTCATGGTTGAGACAGGGGTAGTACAGTTTAGGGCAAGTACCTGAACTTTGGGATCAGACGGGCCTGAGTCTCCAATCCTAGCATCACCACTTACTAATTACAACTATGAGGCCCAGTTCCCCGCTTTGTAAGAATAAAAGTAATGCCATTCATCACAGAGTCACCGTGGAAAACTAACAAAGGCAACATATGCAACATACCCAGCAGAGTCTGATATATTATGATTAGCCAATAAATCCTCATTTATACTCACTCTTTTTCTCTTATGATTGTGCATCTGCTGGACAATTGCCACTAATCCTCTGGGACAACATTATAGACCCAAGGACCAATTTGTGGGTCAACATAACAGATGGGCAAGAATTGCAGGTTCTATGCCAAATAATTTATTAGCAACTTCCATAGAAAATTTCCAATTCCATAGCCTGTACAACTCCAAGTTTCCTTTCTTGCCACCTCCTCCTCCACTCACACATACAGTATCCCTTCCTTAGAAGGCGGTGTTGCTCAAGTTTCTGTCTGTTCTTATCTTATCACTAATCCTTGTTCTTATCTTATCACTGATCTTATCTACTCATGGTATTCAGCTACCACCTCTATGCTGATGATTTGAAGTCTATATAACCAGTCCTGGCTTCCCTCCTTAGTTCCAGACAACCTATCTCATGGCCACCTGACATCTCCTGAGTGACATGCAAGTATCTCAAACTCAACATACCCAAATTGTATCCATGACCTCATCCCACTTGGTCCCACCCTTACCTTCCCATATGCTTCTCATATTTTGTATATTATGGTTAATGGCATTTTTATCCAATTTTTCTATAAGCTATAAATTCTTCATCTGCCAATATAAATGGATTAAATAGGTTTTGTACACTTCCCAATATTCCTACAGTCTCTACTCTATTCAAGCTTGGATTTTCATTTCCTCCTGCTTCTTCCCGCCCTGCACTTTTAAACTGTTCCCATATTTGTATCTACTTGTGTACCAAATGCAAGTCTACCATTGTCTTGGATTTCCTCAGCTAGCCAGATTACTGGATCTGATTCCATCAAAAGGGCCAGTAAGTCACTTGTTCTGAAACTACCAGGCCAGGTACATGCACTGAATTTCTAGATCCTTCTGCACCATGCTATGGAGTGTGGTAACTGGTACGCCAAGCAGCCACCAAAGGGCCTAGATGATGCAACTTGGAAGTATGGGAGAGCTAACCTTCTATGAAGTCATTTTTTTTCCCCCAAAGAAAACGAGAGATGGAATGGATCTTGACAAAGGAATCCTCCCACCCCCACCCTCCCTTGGTCTTCCCTCTCATGGATTACTTTAAGGCAAATTTCCTTGATACCAACAGACCAAAGATATTCCATAGACTGACTGGCATCCCTGCTGGGTCACCTACTAGGCCTCTTTACTGCTTCTCATGAAGTAGTAGCTAAAATAGTAATACAGCATTTCTTACTGATTCATATCCTTTGTGACCCCTCCATTCCTTGCATTTCTGCTGCACTGGGTTTGTACCTTCAAAATAAAACACCAACATTTAATCCTTGCCTCAAGATCATTTTTTAGGCAAGCAGAGAGCTAAGAAAACTTCTGAAAAGGACTTGATGCCTCTTTCTAGGTCAAGTACAAAGGAGGAAAATATAATATCTACATTTTAATAGCTCATCAAGGGAAATACAGTAAATTCACAAAACTTTGCTTTAGGTTTTCTAACAGTCAGAGTGAAGAGGGAAGCAATAGGGTATCATAAGCAAATAATAATTGGAAGGAAATTTATATAGAAAAAAATGATTTCAAATATTATTACTAGAACCTGAACTTTGGGAAGAATTTGTCATGATGATATTTACACACAAGTCATAAAGCAACATAACTAGTGGTATCATTTATGTTATACAGCCTTTACAAAAATTTTAAATATACCCAGAAGTGTGCCCCATGTGGCTTTTTCTTAAAGATACCACAATTTACGGAATGGAAATAACAGCAAAATATTAGACCAGTGGATATGAAATGTTGATGTACATGAGAAGTTTCTTTAAAATGTATATTTCAGTGGACCACATTTAAAATATATGTTGCAATGCCCCACATCAGACTCATCAATCAGAGACCCCAGGGCTAAGGGTCTAGGTATGACTATTCTGAACAGCGTAAATCTATGTACACCAAAGTTTGAATAGTGATAATTTCCTATAGTTCATAAAGCTATAACAATTTTGGTAGCAGAGGCAGCTTCTAAGAGTACATTCTAAATGTTATATCATGCTGGCTCACTATACGAATAGACACCATAGTTTGGAGTTTGATAACTATAATATGCATATAAAGCTAAAATGAAATGGAAAATTATAAATCAGCTAAATATTATTTGAGTTAAAATCTGTGAAATGTCTTCCAGGGTTACAATGCCCTAGCTAAGTAAATAGTATGGAATGTAGGATTCTTAAAAACGGAACTAGAGATCCTCCAAGGAACTTATAGTACATATGAGGAAAAGCCACACAAAAGAAGTTATATTACCACCGATGTACTCTGAACTGTGTTCACAGACATAAAATTGTAATGAATATGCCACCCACTGACAAAGCCCAAGATCAGCCAAGTGTTTGGTCTCTTCCAAGAGGAACTTTTCCTCCCATAGATAGTTTTGTGACAGACAATTATTGTGAGAGTAGAAATAAAATAAATAACCCAAACTACTTAATACTCTTTCAAATGCTACCTGACTCTCTACCTCACAGGTTTTGATTGAGAATGGCTGAAGCTTCAGCATTGAACTCACCTTTACTTTCTATCCATTAGCCAGTAGACCCTCGTATGTGTGTTTTAACAAGGCTAACAAACATTGGAAGCAGCACCATCTTAATATGACTTTTCAGATTCAACATTTGATAGTGATATTTTAAAATATCAGTCCAATTATAGGAAAAAGACAGAAAAAGCAACTTTGTTCTGGGGTATTCAGTACAACGACAAAATGAGGCAATGTTTTCATTTGCAACAGAGTCCCAGAGGAGTCATTGATATTTATCTTACACATCACTGCTTTAAGACACTAAAAGCGCACAAACAATTCTGTAAGAGGGTCTGGGGAGGAAAAAGCAAGTATAAATAATATTTCCTGACACCAAAAATATCTCATAGTGTCTAAATGATGCTCCAGATTTAAAAAAAAAAATGGAACCATGGCTCAAATATCTTTTACAAGGACACCGAATTGAGGGAAAATCAGGTACTACTTAGTACAAGGTTTTTAATTGTCTTTTGACACATTTAAATGCATACCACCAGCTCATTTGTTTGATGTAAAACTTGAAACTGTGTGGCAAGTTTCATTGAGCTTCTACATTTTGTCTGTAACTAAAAAAATAAATGACTGGTTTAGAGCTCAGATCCACACTAAAGATGGAAAACAGAAGAGAGCAAGACTTTGGCTCACTCAAACCAACCATGTACTTGCCTGAAAAAAGCAGCTCTCTTTCTGGTGTCCCTACTTGGTGCCACTGGAATGACACCTTATTATGGGTTTCCCCAGAAGCTACTGATTCAAGGAATCAAATGCAAGGAGTTTATTTTGGAGGCGATTCCAGGAAATGCCAATAGGGGTTCTGGTAAATGAGACAAGAATGGGAAGGCATCTATTAAAAGGTATTCTATCAAGTAAGTTAGTTCTAGGGAAACTAGGTATAACTAGATAGGAGGCTGAATCGCACTGAGGAAGTCTAGAAGAAGGAGTATAAAGTTCACACTGCAGAAGAGTCAAGAGGAGAGGGGGCTGCAGTTTTCTACACCAGCTCCCAGTCAGGCATTGCTGGTAGGCTGCTGGTTGGAGGGGTAGGCAGCTGGGGTTATAATTCCCTGGTGCATTCAGCCTTCCACAGAGACAGAAAAGTGGGCTCTGGGAGCTAGAGGAAGCCCACAGACAACAAAATGCTGGTGGCGGCAATGCACGTCAGGTTGGTGTGCAAGTAACAGTTATGGGCGGGGAATTGTCCCAAGTGGACTTGACACTGTATGCACATTTAATTCTTGGTAGTATTTCTATTTCGGGAAGATTCCTTTGGGGAAAAAAGAATAGCTAAAAATAATAATAATAAAAGGAACAATTATTTGGATTTATATATAAGGTTTATATATAAGGGCACTTGACACTATTGAGTGCTTATGATGTGCTGGTGGTTGGATTCGGGATCAAATTGGCAAAGCTCACAGATCTGAGCCTAGTGCAGACACTGATGTGGGAACTGCTGAGCGCAGACAGGGATAGTAAGAAAGGCCTTTGAGCTGCACTGTGGGCAACCAGGGAGAGAAGAAGCAACAGAATATTTTTCTCAGGCAATAGGGTAAGAGGAAGGTAAGAAAGGAGAAGGTCCAAATAGGTTGTGACCAGAGAGGAGCAGGGACCTGGAGACAGTCAACAAGAGTTAGAGAAGAGCTTGTGCAGGTTACTTTATCCTCCCAGAACAAAAACCAGTCAACAATTTTATCTCACCCATTTCTTAATATAAACCGTGTACTCCCGACATTTTAAAGAAATCAGAGATAATGAAGGTGAATTGGGCATTGCTGCACCGCCTGTAGTAAAGAAATGGGATCTGGGGAAGAGCCTGGAGGGATCAATGTAAACCATCTCCACCACAAACAGCCTTAGTGTATGCCCTTTAACTGTGGGTCAAAAATGCCATTTTCAGACTCGAAGCACAGCCCATAACCGGCAGTGCAAGACTTCAATCTACTTTCTCAGAGCAAATCACTTACTCACAATTAGATTGTACAGTAAAACATTTAGCTCCATTACTGTTGGGCCATCAGCCCAAAAAAATCCCAGTGCTTGGAGGAAGTTTGACATGAACATGAATCTAGATTTTTCTTACTAGTGTTCTTGGAGATCCCAAGAAATAAGAGTGGCTCTGGTTATTTAGGAATGCAGCAGGCTAAGTGTTGCTACCCAGCAGAAGTACCAACCATCATGTGGAGATTTCACCTCTGCCCCTCTGGATACTGAAGATCATGGAAGAGGCAAACTTTAAAGTGAAAAATAAAAGTCTGGGCATTTGAGCACCAAGAGAGTCAATCCTGAAGCAAAAGCTGATGTGGGAGACTGCCAGAGGGCTTCTGCCTTCTCGTTTCTTCTCTACGCATGGCAGGGCTGATGGCCATTGGGCACAGACTGGTACCAAGAAAGATCTTTCCTTCGGGGCAAAGAGACCTGCCCTCTGATGAATGTCACTTTTATTCCTCTGTGAAAAAACATTTATGCAGTTCAGGATTCTTCCTATAAGATGTAGAATCCAATTCAATAGCAAAGCAAGGATTTTGTTCAAAGGACAGACAGAACATTTTCAGATTTTGAAGTGTTCCCTACACAAAATCTATCATTCATTATTATAACACAAAATATCCAACCAATAACTTCTCACTCCCATAATTTGTTTTCTTTATTTTATATGTGAATTTCCTGATCTAGCCACTTGGTTTCCTATTGCTCATACTTGAGGCATCTCATAACAAATAGCCCTGGTAGGCTATAATTCTGCAATTATAGTGTCTAATACAATCTCTATGCAAACTGGTGCAAAAATGTTGAGGAAGACTGTTTATATTTTAGTGGTAAACTCAGACAAGCCTTTTTGTTGCTCAAGCTCCCTTGAAGCCTGCACTGTACATTTATTTTTCGGCAGAGGCATTTGATTATATATCCCCTGCTGCTTATTCATTTCCAATGCATCTTAAAGCATTTGGATGACTAGTAAAATCTTGACAGAATTATTTATATTCTAATATTAGCAATGTTTTCCTCCACAAAATTGAAGTCTGAGCTGTTTTATTGGAGAAGTGGTATCCACCATCGTTGGTCTCCATCCTTCTGGTCCAGTAAGTGTGGGTATGATGTACTTAAAGAACAGTGGGTTGGGAGTGAGACAGGACACCTTAATTTAGTCTCAGCCCCAGCAGGGAGGGCTGAATGACCTTGGGAAAGTTACTCAGTGCTAACAGTGCAAACATAAGCAGAACTTACATTTGTGAGACAGATCAGCATACACAAGGATTATCTGTCCAGGAAATCTTACCAGGTGGGGAGTTGGAGAGACATTGGGATTCACAAGCAAGTCCAGAACCTGGTTCACTGAGGGATGGATACAGACACAAGAGATTGATTTAATCTCAACCCATACCCAAATCTGGAGGAACATGACTGGAAGCAGGATACAGTTCTACTAGCTGATGCTTAGAAGTGATGCTAGAATTTTCTAACTAGAGTTCTTGGACATCCCGAGGCTCCAGGCTTGAGGGCTACTAGAAAATGGGGTGAAGAATCAGGAAAACATTACAATTTTCATCTTTGGCTTTCCCCCATCTGTGCAATGATAACTTGGACCAGATCTTTAGGGGTCATGCATAGTCTGAGATTTAATTATTCTAATGATCTTTAAGGCCATCTGGGAATTTCTCAATAAAGGTCAAATCATAATTTGAAAAAGCTTGCCCATGACTTCCCTATTTCAGCTGCATCAGAATCTGTATTAAGATTTTAGACCCAGTCATCAAATGGCAAGAAAAGAAAATTCCCCAAAGATCTAGAACTCATCCATATAGGGTCAAGACTAGAGTAGCCTGTGAATTTTCGGTCCTGTGTTCTTGACCTATTTCACCTGTCTCATCACACCTTATCTGACATGTCGATATGCCACAGCAGTCAACACGCAGAACGCGTGGGAAACAGGCAAAGCTGGTCATTTAAGGGTCTATTTGTGATCTACCTCTGAACTCAGCACGTTGTCTGAGAGAACATGCCAGATCTTTATCCTCCTGGAGTGAAGTTAGACCTCTGACACTGAAGGAAAATTTCTTTGTATCTTTATAGTGAAACAGAAACAGACCTCAGATTGCTAATGGGCGGCATTGTAGAGGCAGGTACCAGTGAGGATTTAACGGGAGAGATGAAGAAAAGTGAAGAGATGATGAGGGGGTAGAGTAACAAAACCTATCTACAAGCGTAGCTCTCCCCACAAGAAAAACTGCAACCCACTGGATTTGGAAATTGGGTAAAAGAAGGGCAGTATCAGGAGCTATTGGATTAAACATTTGATAAGTTAAATTTCCAAATTGAAATTTAGAACATATGACTGTGCAGAGCTTTTTCCTGATAACCCCACTCTGAGTTATCGGAATTATTTGTTCTGTCTTCAGTTCTCCCAAGGAATTATGTTTGTACAATTGCATTGTTATTATCTACGTTTACATCTGTCTTCCCCACTGAAGCACACCTTGCCTAGCAGACATTCAATAAATGATTATTGAACCAATGAATAATCAAACAATTAATGGGTCAAGATACCTGAAATTAAGTTTGTCCTTGAAAATCCGAGACTTGTATTCACATAAAGATACTGCTGCAGAATATTCTATCAGAAAGACTAAAATTTGGCTCAAAAGACAAATAAATATATATACACACATATGTGTGCATATAGTATATGTGTATGACTGTATATATATATATATGTATAGTTGTATGTGCATATATATGTGTGTGTGTGTATGTATGAATATATATCTATATATATATATTTAAGACCGAGAGGGAATATTCATTATTTTGCTCTCTTCATGGACCTGGAGTACATAAACACTCTTTAAATTAATGCTAACATTGTTTTACAAATTTACAAATTTATAATTCAACTGACAATAAAAATTTTCTACCATTTAAAAAAATTCAGCTACGTATAAGCAGGGAAAATTATCAAGACCTTTTATACTTGCAGGCTGTAAATCTTTTCTAAGATGATTTTTCACATTTGAATTATTCCAACTTGCTTAGTCAGATTTTAAATCCAATGAGGAAAGCATCTTTTATCTTATATAGCAATAAGCACTCTCAATGCTTGATAAATAGGTATAATATTAAGGCTTTGTAATTGATATAACCTTATTTATTAGAGAATCCTTTGAGAGGATAAAGAAGGAGGTTAAGACAGGTGTGGATGCAGGTAAATCCACAGATACAGGGGCAGGAGACTGAGGGATTTACTGACAGAAGGTCTCAAGTTTATCTCTGGCAAGCAGGGGAAGCCTCCTGCTGAGAGAGAATGTGAGTGGGAGTCAGGAGGAGACTTCAAACGAGTTATTATGTTTGAATGGTCTGTTCAGAGGGAATGGAAAAGAACATAATGCAGGATACTCAGAAGGAGTGGGGGTTGAGCAAAGAGGTAAGGGAGGATTTTGCTAACTTATGGCCCAAAGTTCAAGTGCTATTCCCCTTTGGAAGCTCAATATCATGAGCACAGGAAAGGATGGAAAGATCAGTGGACAATCCAGGTTAAAATATGACTGAGTGGGTATAAGAACAAAGTGCAAGGGACAGGAGGGGCTTCCTAAGTGATGTGTTGAAGTTAGAGAGATGTTTGTGTCTCTGCTAAATTAAGAAATGAAATTGAGATAGGAAAAAAAATGATAAGGCAGTTAACGCATGCATACTTTGCTTTATTATGCTTTGCTTCATTACATTTGGCAAATATTGAGATTTTTACTAATTGAAGATTTGTGACTGCCCGACATCAAGCAAGTCTGTTGGCTCCATTTTTCCAATAGCATGTGCTCACTTTGTGTCGCCGTGTCACATTTTAATTAGGGTACATACATTGTTTTTTGTGGGGTTTTTTATATATAGTGCTAGTGCACACTTAAAAGACAAAAGTATAGTGTAAACATAATCTTTATATGCACGGGGAAACCAAAAATTTGGGTAACTTGCTTTATTGCAATATTTGCTTTATTCTGGTGATCTGGACCTGATCTCATGATATCCCCAAAGTATGCTTGTACATGGATCAAAGGGCTAAAGGTCATAACACTGAATAAAAGTATTTTCTAAAGGTTTACTATGCACTAAACTTTTTGCATACGTTTATACATCACAATAATCTTCTTAAGTATGCACTATGATTATCACTATTTCACAGATAAGAAAACTAGGTTCAGAGAGATTAAGAAATTATCCAAGGTCGCATTACTAATAAATGGCAGAACTAGGAGGACTCAGCACTCTCATTCATTAAATTACATGGCCAAACAGAGAATGGTTATAGTGAATTAGGGATCTACTTTAAGTTTAGAAGGCTGTGATCTGGACATGGAGTTCTTGATGGAAAGGAGGAAGGAAGGAATGCTGGAGGAAGTGATATGAAGGTCTAGAGGGTGGTAGCTGCATGACATGAGCCTCAAGGGAACATGATTACTAAACGTGATTATTAATTTGGAACAGAGAAGTGGAAATATGGAAACAGCATTGATAGTCTGGAAGGATGGCAACATTGCTCTGGGTCACTTAAAGTTTGGAGAGAATGAAAACAAGGAGTGGTCACTCGAGAAAATGTCAATATAAATCAATAGTACATTTTTCTCTGGTGAATACTCCTTATTTTCATTCTTTCCAGACTTACTTTTCAGCCTTTTTTTTTCAACCTTTATAATCTCTACTTCCCCTGTGAAAACTTATTTATCAATTCCTTCTTAAAGGCTTGCTGCTCCACACCAAAGGTTCCATGATATCCATGATGTTTCCTCTACCTGGAATGTCTAACCCTCAGCTGCATTTATCTAAATCCAAATTCTTTCCCTTGATATCTGGTCCAAATGTCACCTTTTCAAAAAAATTGTTTCTTCATTCTTCAAAAAGAAGTATATGCTCCCTGTTCTTTTAAAATGCACAGCACTTTCACTTGTATGTTTTAGTTTCCAGGCTGCTAAAACAAACACCATGCAATGGGTTGGCTTAAACAATGGGAACTTATTGGCTCATGATTTTGAGGATAGAAGTCCAAAATCAAGATCTCAGCGAGATGATGCCTTTTCCCAGAAGACTGCAATATTTGGGGCTGGCTGCCAGTGATCTTTGGTCCTTGGCTTTACTGTCATATGGTGACATCTTCTCCTTTGTCTTCTTGTTCCACTGAGGTCCAGCCTTTGGCTGCTGCCCTTGGCTCCTCCCTCCACTTGACTCTCAGTCTGCTTTAAAAGACTCCAGTAATCTAGACAAAAGCCCAACCTGATTCAGTTGCACTTTAACTGAAGTACCATCTTGAAGCTATTTCCTTTACAGGGGTCCACCACCCCACCAGAATACACACCAAGACCAAGAATTGTCCAAACTGGGTAGACAATGCAATTCCCATCATTGTGCTTAAGATCACATTCATTGAGAGCATATTCCCTTTCAGGTACAGAAATGATCTATAATCAGATTCCTTTATCTAAACCTCATAAATGTCCTATGTGGCAGGCAAACTGGCATCAGTTCCATTTTACGAATGAAGAAACTCGGCTTCAGAGAGATTAAGTAACTTGCCCAAGCTCACACAACCAGTAAGTGGGGGACCCGGGATTCTAACACAGGCATTGGGGAGCACCTTCACCTTGTGCTCACCCCCTATGCTGCACTACATTTATACCTCTGCACTCACCCCCTATGCTGCCCTACATTTATACCTCTGCACTCACCCCCTATGCTGTCCTACATTTATACCTCTGCACTCACCCCCTATGCTGTCCTACATTTATACCTCTGCACTGACCCCCTATGCTGCACTACATTTATACATCTGCATGTACATCTTATGCTTCCTGAAGAGTGAGCACAGATTAAGATCTGAATCCAATCCATCTCTATATTTCCTAGGATGCCTGTAGCAGTGCTTTGACCATTGGAAGCTGCACAAAGGCACCAAATGGGGGGATAAATGAATCTGGATTATAATACTTGACTAGAGAAATTTTCATTTCTGAGCATACACATAACTGTGGGAGAAGGTAAATGATCAGAAGAAATTAGGCTTAGCAAAGGAGAAATAATTGGGGTTGGTAGAGTGGAGGGAAAATAGGAAGCAGGTGGTATTTACACTAAAAAAAGAGAGACCTGAGACACGTCAGGACTGTAACAGCATCACTAAATCCCAGTCGTTGTTAATATATACATGCTGTGTATGTGTGCATAAGTTCATGAAATCATTTTCTTATACTGATAATGAATTTTCCCATTTCATTTCTTATATCATTTCCTTCATAGCTTACTAATTTACAACCTGTGAAAGGTCTATTATTTTTTACAATGATTAGTAATGTTAAAAGAGGTAAACTGCATTGAAACATTACTTGCATTTCATTTCAATCTTTATTTTCCTAAATAAGTGTTTATAACCAAAACTGGTGGTGGTACTAGGCTGCCTACTAGCAAGAAAAAAATGGGTGAAACAGCTTTTCCAGTGGCGTTTTCTTTAAAGATGTCTCTGTCTATGTGTATGTGCAGATGTTTATATGTTGCCCATTTATCCACACACAAAATAAAAGAATAACTGGTACCTGGTCATTATATGTAATGCTGGATGTTTGGCCCTTAATCATAAAATTGTATTGCATAGATGTTATAGAACAGCGCTAGTCAATAGAAATATAACATAAGCCAGATATGTAATTTTAATTTTTCTAGTAGTCACATTAAAAAAGTACAAATAAACAGGTGAAATCAGCTTAATGATATATTTTATTTAACCTAATCTATCCAAAATATTATCAACATGTAATCAATATAAAAGTATATATTAATGAGAAACGGATAGTTTTTTTTATACTAAACAGTCAAAATCTGGTGTGTATATAACACAGCTCATACCAAGTGAGACTAGTCATATTTCAAGTGCTCAATAGCCATCTGTGGCTAATGGCCTTCATACTAGATAGTGCATTTATGGAATCTTAGAATTGGAAAGGTTCATGAGAATTATCTACTTCGATGCTATTATTTTACAAGTTAGAGGCTAAGGCTCAGGAAGTTTGAGTGGTTTAATTCCACTCAGTTCCAATGCACGACATTTATACTTCCCTTTTCCAGTCTGTTCCCTTGTTCTGCCGTGTTTGAGTGGAGGTTATGTCTAAGGGGATGGGTTGGTATAAACTTAAATTATATCAGCTTGGGCTAGAAGGAAGCTAATGGACCCATGTAGTCCAAACTGCTCATTTTACAAATAAAGAAACTGAGAAAGGAGAATGGAGGCAGGCATTTAAAGAAGGGCTCTTGCTCCAGGCTTTTGGATGAGAGAAACTAACGGTTTGGTTAGGGAGCCCCCCACCTCCCCAGAAGACTGAGCTGACCACCTACCTCTGAGGTTATGGAAATAATGCTTCAGTTCAAGGTGAGTCCTCCAACTTCAACTACTCAAACTAACCCTCTCGAGTCAATATTACCCTGCAAACATTGCACACCTCTACGAACGAGTTGAGCTATTCCTTTGTCTGGGACTAGACTTCTGGCCACGTCCACTTATCTCCAGGTAAAACACTCAAAGGGATACACTTCCAACCTTGTCTAACTAGTTAAGTAGAACCAAAAGTTTCTGTGATGCTCTTTAAAGGGCTGCCTCGTGGTTGAACATACTGAGCCAACCATTCCTGGGGTGGAATATTTGGTCCCTGATGACTTACACTAGCAGGACACAACTCACTTTTGGATGCAAGAACTGCTATAAAAAAGATGGTCAGGCACAAAGAACTTCTTCAGGAGTGAGAGATACAGAAAAGTTTGGAGAGAAGGGCGAACAATACTAACTGAGGAGTTTTATAGATATTTTGAAAGCATGCCATTTTTTCTCCTGTTTGTTATGCAAAACAATACTTAAATAAAAATAAGAAAATGATTTTAAAAAGAACAATACACTATAACCCACCAACTCTGTTTCTCCATTCTGTATTTCTCCTGCACACACATATTAGACAGTGTAGCATTTTGGTGTAAAAAGGGAAAGAAGCTATCATTTATTGAGCCTACTCAATTGGCCAGACCTACTAGGCACATTCTGTCACACAGTTTCCCTCTTTTGCCTCTCTGGGCATACATTTCATATTCTTTGTCCTCAAAATCTTCCAGTGTTGGGAGAGGGTAGATAGAATGAGAAGAAGATTATGATTTGTCACAGAAGGAAGGCAAAGAAAAAGAACTGATATTAAACTATTGACATTCAAGAAATAATTGTGCAGTCATACAATGGCCATCAGAACTAGGGCATTGTCTAAGAGGAGAGTTTTTCAGGAAAACTTTTATTTTTTCTCTATCACAACCTCCAACTTCATTCCCCGAATATATCCTTAGAGATTTTCAAAAACTAAGCCTGTACAACTCCATGCAGAGACTTCTTCCAGGATAGAAGTCCCCCTTCTGCCCCTGACAAGGAGGCCTTTGTCAATAAAGCTTATTGTTTGAAAGAAAGAGGATATGACATAGGGGAAACAAAAGTTCAACCACTGGGACCTTGGTGGGTTGGTGAGAGGAAAACGGAGTGGTAATTGGCAGAAGTATGATGTTAGATGAGGATAATCACTTAGGGCAGAAAAGGATGCTTTCTGCACTCCCCTGCTATCTCACGAGCCACCCCATAGCCACCTGCAGTGCAGTCACATCAAAGTAACTTGAGTCAGAAAGATCCTGAGGTTCTAGCATTTCAAGCTTCCCTTACTTCCTTAATGGTATAGATAGGACCCAAAAATATTTGTAGGAAGCCTGCCAGAGGGCATTGGCAGAGTGGGGATAAGATGGTTCTGTAGGATGGCGCTCTTAAGCCTCAGTTACTTTGCATGCAAAATGCTGTCTAATCATTTTACAAAAGACAATTCAAACATCCATTAAAGGCAATGTTTTAAGCAGATATAAGTAGTTATCATGATTAGATTGACAATATGAGTACAGCGTCTGCGGGAGTTGAGATGAGTCCAAGTAAACCTGGAGCTCCATGAGGTTCTGTCCATGCCCAGAAAGCCACTGGGTCATGAATTAACCCAGCCATTGCTTCATTTGCTGAATTACAGATGCCAGCAGGGACTCAGCAGCCAGGAGGCTGAGTACATCGCTTCAGAGATCAAGAGCTGCTAAGTGACACCGAGTCGAAGGACCTTAACCGTGAGGCTACATTAGCCATACCCTTTTCACATATACCCAAATGCTATCTTGAAGAGGAACTTGGGAAAGTAGAGATGTCCAGAAAGTCAAAGAGACAAAGTGTCATCTTAAAAAGAAGCCGTGATCAGGGGCACAAAGACAAGGTTTAATCAAATGTCCCATTAGTGAAGCATTAACAAAAAGGATTGTTTTGAGTACAAAACACAACTGGCCTTAAATGTCATTGGACTAAACAAAGTTAACTTCTTTTCGGTCCACCCTCAGATAGAGGCTCATGGAAAAGACCCTGTAGGTTTAGGCAAAATAAAAAACTCCATTCCTCTACACACATAAACACAGTGCAAATGGATTTGTTGTTCTTATTACTCCAGGTTTGTCTCCTTAAATAGCTAGGGAGAAATATTTTTTATTTGCTGTCATCTCTAAGAAATTATTTATTCACAGCTCAGAAACACTTTTTATAACACTAATCCCAGAGAAAGATTATTTCCACATCCTCAATTTCACCCAGAAATTTAAAAGCAATCTAAGACAATAATATTATGCATCAAGCCAGACATTCTACATGTAATTAATAGGCTCCAGAAGTTCATTTTTTTTTTTTTTTTTTTTTTTGTGGCAAGTTGTGAGGGGAATGTGTACTGTTTGCAGGCAAAGGTTTCATTTCTTGGGGAATCATTTAGCATGTTAGCATGGCGCTCTTAAGCCTCAGTCACTTTGCATGCAAAATGCTGTCTAATCATCTTACAAAAGACAATTCAAACATCAATAATCTCACACAATTCACTCTTGTGGAAAAGCCTGTAAGGAATGGAACCATCCACTCAGTTACAGAAAAGTCACTGATGTATGATTTATTCTGCAATCTGACTTCCTACAACCTCTGATGAGTCCATTACCTGCATGCCTTCATCACCTTATGCATCATTTGCAGAGGAGTAAATTTGAACGTGTTGAAAGGGGTTTCCTGGTGATATTTCTGGAGTCCACTTGATATGTCTGTATTCAGATGGAGATCTCCTCAAAGACAAGGGCATTGATAGCCCAGTGGTCCATGAGTAAACTGCTCAGCTCCTAATACAGGCAGCTGAATTCCAAGCGCATGTGGGTCAACAGCAAATAGTGCACCTGGCTTGGCTCTCCCAAACCTATATGAAGCGTTTCCATTTGTACCATTTCTAAGAGGCCCTCTGTGCTGGTTTTGTACCCCCAGAAAAGCTATGCTGATTTAATCCATTTGTGGGGGCAGAAATAGGGTAGACCTTTTTGATTAGGTTGTTCCCATGGAGATGTGACCCCTGCCCATTAAGGTAGGTCTTAATCAGCTCTGGAATCCCTTAAGAGGGAAACATTTCAGAGAAAGCTCACACACAGAGGTTTGGAGATGGAGAAGGAAAATGCCCCCAGGAAACACCAGAAGCTGGAAGAGAAGGACTACAGACATCACCATGTGCCTTCCCATGAGACAGAGGAACCAGATGCTAGTTGCCTTTCCTCCAAGAAGGTATTCCCCTGTTGTTGACTTAATTTGGACATTTTCATGGCCTTAGAATCATAACCTGTAATTTAACAAATCCCCTTTATAAAAGCCAATTCATTTCTGGTATATTGCATTCTGGCAGCTTTAGCAAACCAAAACACCCTCTTAGCCAAGGCACAAAGATGGTTTGTGAAATGATTGTTAATAAACCCAGACGTAGTGATGCTGACTGTCTCTTTAAAGAACACCCCAGCCCACCACACACAGACACACATACACGGATACATATGTGCTCACACACTTCAGCCTAGCACCCAGGTGTGCTTATATCCCAAGATATCCCATCCCATCCCACTGACCAAGCAAAATAAGCCCCTGTTCCCTAGATAAGTATTAGAGGGACACTAAATTTTTATTTAAAATAATTGCCACTGACTGAATGGCTGTAATGTCCCAGCAAGAGTACCAGGTTTAAATATGGGCATCCTGGGTTTGAATCCTTCTCTAGCCTTTCCTAATTCTGTGCCATTGAAAAATCATCCTGCATCTTCAATGACCTCATCTTTAACTTAGGGTTCTTAACATATATTTGTTATTTTGAGATAAGTGACTAATAGGCATAGCATTTAGTGGGTGTGTTCTGAAAGGCAATGTTTTTGTTTTTGTTTTTGAAAGGCAATGTTTTAAACAGGAGAGCTTGCTAAGTGAAACAAACTGTAACCTATTAGTGAAGTTTGAGAGAAAGCAAGAATTTTGAGTTCTGGAACAGTTGGGGAGTCCCCTTCACCATCTTCCCGAACAAATATCTGTGAGTCAGGTTTCTTCTAAAGGTTACAGGTATTTGAGGAGAATCGTGAAACAGTCCAGAAGTCAAAACTAAGGTGGCTTCCCAAAGAGCCTTCAGTTATCCCCAAGTGCCTCTCAATGTTTGCTTTTTAATCGAATGGACATGAGAAATGCTCTTAGTAGGAATTTGAGAGTGTGTAAACATAGACACATTTTTGTAAACCTTTACTTCCTGGGAAATAGGCTTGCAATCATAGTACTGATTGCAATTGAAAAACTGACGCCACTGAATAGTAGGGGTTGAAGTATGAGGCACAGAAGCTCTCTGTTTGGGAAAAACTAGCATCTCTGACATAAAGTCAAATAGTTGCCTCAAGTACTGTGCATTTCCATCATTTTTTAAAGCCAGTGCTCAATTTATTCTGACAAACACAATCAAAATTGCCTTACAATGGAGTTTTTTTGGGGTGTTCAGAAGGTCAGCTTTAAATGCCTTCACATTTCTTCAGCTGCCTTCTATTATTCTTTCAGAGAAATAAACAAACAACTTAGGAAAAAAAGAGGATAATTTGCTGCGCCTGCAAAAGCTTCTGTGGCTATAAGCGGAGAAAAAATGGAGGAGGGAATCACAAAGGATATAGCCTAGAGGAGCTCGTCATTAAAGAGTGGAACTTTGAGTACAAACAAGAAACCACTGACAATGGATCAACGGGCAGGGAAAAGTTTGTGTCTCAGACAATCAAACAGCAGTCTAAGGGGTACATTGGCGGCACTGAGGAAGCTTTTATGAGGGATTGGGGCCTTAGGACCAATTTTAATTTCCCTGAATTCATAAGATACAATTGCCAAGTTTTCTAATGAAAACCTTTCATCTTTTTAATAAATGCCTCCCTCCAGAGGGAGTCACAGTGCCTTTTTCTGATCTGAGAGCTGCTGAACACCGAAATAGGTATCCTTAAAAAGTAATTGCTTCTGCAGCTGAGGTTTGTATGCATAGTTCCAGGAAAAAAAAAAACTGCCTTCAAAAGTTCCAAAAAGAGGAAGAAAGTTTGAGTTTCAAATATAAAAAATAATGAAATGGATTAAAAAAAAAACAAACTACGATTCCTATGGGGTATACAGAACTTGAGAAATGTCTACTCTGTCACGAAGCTACTTTTCTTTGTTAAACCACTAGTATTGAAAAAGAGGTTGTGGGAAACTCTACAGTAATATGACCAAAATAAAATAACACAAAATTATTTTCGAATTATTTTCAGACTATCATGGGAATTGCTGAGCACCAAATCAGAATTAATGACGGTGAGGCTGACTCACACTTGAAGAAGCTGACAAAGCCCAGGAAATGTCTGATTTCTAATGTCAAGTCTGAATCAACCAAGGTCTGGGCAAAGTGAATTAAAACAAAGTGTTAACATACAATTCCTCAAGACTATGCGATCACCACCACCCCCAAAAGAGAGAGAAATTAATGTGATTCAATCAGAGAATTATTAAAATTCTCTGCAGGTGGTGGTGCTATGGTAGCACATCGTAAAAATAAGTAACAGCACTGAATTATACATTTGAATGTGGTTGAAAGGGGAAATTGTAGGTTGTATATCTGTTACCACAATAAAAACTGAAACAAAAACATAGGACTGTACAACAGGGAACCCTAATGTAAACTATGGACTATAGTGGGTAGTACAATTATTATAATATTCTTTTGTCAATTGTAACAAGTGTACCATCCTATTGCAAGGCATTAATAATGAGGGGGTACAAGGGAACTCTGTAATTCCTGCATGATTTTTCTGTAAACCTAAAACTTTAATTTAAAAAGTTCAATGTAAGAAAGAAAAAAAAAGTTCAATGTTAGAAACAAAGCTCAACGATGTCATTTTAAAATAATTGTCACGTGCTACATATGAAACTGTTATATAGAAATAGCATTGAAATATTTTAGGTCACAATATAGCCTAAGCAAATAACTGCTCTTAAGAACATCTGTGGAAAGTGCTCATTTGACTCTTAGGTGAAGAGTTGGGAAGGCTTTCCTACCGACCACAATGAATATTCCATTTCTCTCTCTCTCTCTCTTTTTTTTAACTCAATGGGAAATAAAATCTTTCATTGCCCAAGTTAAATTAAGGGTTTATAGGCACTTTTGCTAAAATAGGAAATCCAGTGAAAAGTCCATCCTACAGTATAAATAATTGCTATCAGATGCTGAGAATCCATGTTGTAAGGTAATGAAGGTCAGCGTTAGAGGTATGGAGAACCCTCAGCTGTGGGAGAGGCTCTTGATGATAGAAAAGGCACCAGAAGAAATGAGTGGAAGTAGTAAGAAAAACTCCACCCACATCTCAATTTTGCATTTACCAGCCAGTACCTAGAACTCAGAGACGTGAAGGGCTCATCAAAAAACTACTGATGCTTTGGAGAAAACAGAGCATAAACAAGAGGCTGAGCAATAAATATATCTATCATTTGGATTTCTATTAAGCAGGGTACCACTGAGTAAAATGTGTAAGAATGTATCGGGGAGGGATGAAAAAGGATAATGAATAGAATGCACATTGTAAATATTAAGTGCAACAGAAAAGCTTTTTGAGTTCAGTTTATTTTATAGTCATGATCAGTATAATGCATAACTGTGAAGTCATATCATAATGGCATAATTATTCATTGTCACAGTAACCTCACACATCTCCCGTAACACATTCTCTGCTGGTAGGCCATGGGCCATTTCCCGTGCTTTCCTTCCCCAGGTCTGTGACCAGGTATCTTGACCTGCTGCTGCATAAACTGAGCAAAGTCTGGCACTGGTAGGGATTCACACTGCAGACAGGGGCATGATGACAAATACTGTCTGATCCGCTCTTTTAAGTGAAAACCTGGAAAAGCTATCTGCTGGAAGGGTACTATTAATATTTTCTCCATTTCTGCATCCAAGGAGATCTAAGATAATAAGATTGGAGGAAGTACCTGTAGCACTGATTTAGTGCATGAGCAACACTGCATATATGTTCAGGAACAGCACAGATCATTTCCATTCTGGCAGAAACCTCACATACAGCTGTATTTCATAAGCGCTAAATGACTGCCTTAGTTTCCAAAAGAAAGCCATCGAAAAGACACCAAAGTTTTCTCCAGGTATAAAAGGGTGTCTGTGAGCAAGAATGTCAAACCTTGTCTACTCGGCCCCACATTGGAGCCTTTGTGAGCATGCCTATGTATCTATCAGGGTGAAAGTGCTTCTTTTCAACTTTATTTCTTGCCGAGAAGTGCATTGTTCTTTCTTTAATCTAGATGTGAAAATTGGGATATGAAAAATCACGTCCTGGTAAAGTTTCCCATTGGTTTCTGAATGAGAATGGAGGTGGTTTGGAGGCTGGCAAGACCTGGTGGGGGCTAATGCACACAGGCCAGCTGTGAGTCCCCGAGCCCACGCAGGGACCCAGCTCGGGCAGTGTGGTTCTTCCACCATCCCTGCCCACAGGGTTTTTTCCTAACAACTCTCCACCGAGACAGGGTGGCCAAGGTCAAGTGGATTTTTCCCAGGTAACTTTTTCTGCAGAAAAAAAAAAAAGAGGGGACTAATTGCAGGCTACAGGAATACACACACAGAGAGACACTGGTGAAGTTACAGAGGACCCGTAACTGTTCCCTGCCTGCCTGGGTCTAACTCGCACAGCTTGGAGGGTAGGTACCTATCTGTAGCTAAAAGGAAAAAGGAGTTTCTTATTTTAAAAACTCATATTACATTATTACACAATAGAAAAGGACTCAGAGAAGGTGGTTTAAAAAAAAGAAAGAAAGAGAAGAAGACAAGCTAATGCAAATTATTCCCTTCCTGTCTCCTCTCTCTTTACATTACAGCCACCTTAATGTGGATGGACAACTTTACAGAGGATGTGAAGGCTAGCAGAGTAGCTCAGCAGATTCCAATATATGCATATATATAAGTGATAAAAGTGAATAAGTGATACTGGAAAAGATGCAGTTAAGATGTGCTTCAACTACAACTCCACCTCGATTGCACAGAGACAGAATCACCATTATACATCATTCTACAAGTTGCCTTTCTTTGTATGGTTCTTATCACAAAGATAGAATAATCAGTGCTTGCTAAGGAACAATTAACAAAAGCATTTTTTAAGTATGTATGCTTGGTATATTGCCAGGTAGTTTTAAAATGATATCAAAGTCTTGTCTTGAAAAGAGGATTTTTATTTTTTGTCGACTTAGTTCACTTAAAAACAAATTAAAGGACAGCATATACTGCAGCAGCAACCAAACCACAGGATGCGCATTATATGCCTGAGAATTCTTACACTTTTCAAATCAAACTTTTTAAATAGTTAAAAGAATTACTGAATGCTATCTTAATACCAATAATAATCATTCTGTAAATATGTGTTAAATAGTTCTAATATCTCTAGAGATCTGTATCTAAGTGGCAGAAAAATAATCTGGCTGAGGAGAAAAGCATAAAAAGGGCTACTAGTAGACAAAATTGGCATTAAAAAGCCTTCTAAAGAAAAGAAAGATGTTTGAGGCTTTGATGGCACAATATGATAGAAAAGTCAAACTTTAATCTATGTGGAAAAACATTTATATTTATTTTCCTTAGGCTACTTTTCAAATCTTGTTACAGGGACAGGAATGAAGCAGAGGCTTGGACATTTCTATATACTTTAAATATCTCAATAATTTGTGCAGGAATGTATTATTTAAAAAAAAAAAGCCGTGTTGGTAACTCCATTCTTTTTTTTTAATTGGCTTCACATATTTTGAGATCCTGGACAGCCAGGATTTCCACTTTATTGTAAAAGTGGAGTGAACCTGTTTCTCTCTCTAGGTAGTCCTTTTACACTTCATTTTATTATGAATTAAGTTTTTAAAGATATTTTGGCCAAATTTAGCAAACGAAAATACAGGATGCCTAGTTAAATCAAGGATCAGATAAATAACTTTTTAGATTAAAATTTAATGGGACTCCTGCATTTCATCTGACAACCCTACAGACCATAAAGAAAGTAACACCTGCATTCCATGGCCCATTGTCCAGATGGATGAGATTAATTAATATTGAAAAACTCATTACCCCAGGCTATCAAAGATAAAAAGTAGCAAAAATTTAAACATACAGTAGTCCTAATTTAACATGGCCAAGAGGGGCATCGTATATATAAAGTCAATGTGGTTTCCAGAGACTGAAGAAACCAAACGTTTCAGTGCATTCAGCTGTCCTAATTTCCTCACTTGAAGGCACAAGAAGGCTGTGCTTTTAAGACCCATACACCTAGTTAACTCCTTTCAGTACAAAAGTAAAAAACTCACCCGCCCAAACCTGGTATACAAGTATATTCTTCCTTCATGCCAGAAACCAGACAAAGTTGTGGCATGCATAGCCTCTCTCCTGGAAAACTGTCTTCTAGAAGAAGGCTATTAATATTCTCTCCATTTCACCATCCAAGGAGATCTGAGCTAAAATAAGAGGGTTGGAGGGAATGCCTATAATATATTGTCAGATGTAAAGGAAGGTCATTACTGTGCATATGTACAGGAGAAGCAGAGATCATCTCTGTTCTGGCAGCTCAGGCAACCTTGCATAAAAGCCATATTTCATGAGAGAAAAACAACTGCCCTAGTTTCGCAAAGAAAGACATTTATAATATACCAAAGTTTTCTCTAGGTAAAAAAGGGTAAGCGTGAGCAATGTCAAACCTTATCTACTTTCTCTCGTGTTATACAACAAAATGTATTTTTGTGAGTGTGAGTTTCTACTGGCAGGGTAGAATTGTAGAAGTTTTGAAGGTTGTTTGGAAATACCTTTGAGGCCAAGCTCTACTCTGAGCCATGAAGTACAGGTGTGAAATTCTTGGCAGCCTTAGAATTCTTGTCCATTTCTCCATGGCTGGTTTCCCAGGCTCTTTAAACAAGCACATGCACATGTACTGGATTAGAACTTATCCCAAATAATCCAAAACTATACACTTCTGTCTGTTTTCATTTTGGAAATGATGAGCAAAGACAGCCAGGAATGCTGCCTTATGATGAATAACAGTTGATGGGTTTCATTAACTGTTTACACTTTCCATTACAGAGGACATGTCTCATATACTGAGGAATACTCTGTCCACAAAAATTAATATATATTCAACATTTGGCAAACCATAATCCTTAGGAAATAGGTCAGTGATCACCATATCTTTGAGGATAGCTGGATGAGGAATATACCATGGCATTCTTATCAATTCATTAAACACATATTTCGTTAGTGCATATCAAATGCCAGATACTGTGTTAAGTGTTGATAACAGAGTGATACAACAAATGTACGAGGTGTCTGCTGTCACAGTGTCCAGTCCAGGAGAAGAGACAAGTGAAAAGTGACTGCTGGCTACTGTGATGCGTGCTGCAAGAGGAAGCCACAGCACAGGACACCATGGGAAGAAAGACCCACCTGGAAACATTCCAGAGAAATCTTCCTACAAGATGCTCAACGAGGGAGGGATCTGAACATTGAGTAGAGATCTACCCAAAACTGAAGGGTATATGTGTGTGTGTGTGCGTGCACACACGTGTTGCCTGTATGTATTTTGGTAAAAAAGGAGGCGTAAGCATAGTTTATCTAGGGATAAACTTTATTTTCATAAAGAAATATAACTATTTCAGTATGGGCAGATATAAAAGGTTGGGAGTTTTTTTTAAATGAAGTTGGAGAGGAAAATGGGAACCAGATCCCAAAAACATTTCCAATAATATTAAGCTTAAACTTCCTCCTGAGGGCAATAGTAAGCTTATGAAGGTTTTTTAACAAGGGTAATGACATAATGAGATTTGCATTTTATGAAAATCTCTCTTGTTGCTAAGTGGGAAATAGATTGGAGAGGGCCACCATTTAGGAGACTCTAATAGTAGAGAAATGATACGCATAAGAGTACAGATTGAATTTGGAAAAAAAAACCCTTGAAATAATTTGGCTAGATGGAAAAATAGGGAGAAAAACATTCAAAATAAGCAAGAAACCTAGCACCTATTTATTGGTTTCTAATATCATTCTCCGGAAATAAGGAACCAGGGCTCTTTCAAGAAATGACTGAATCTAGGATAGGAATATGAAACTTATTGTGTAATAAAGTGAGGGAGCACTCAAAGAAAAAAAAAACCACCCACAATAATGAGGGTATATCAAAGGCACACAGTGGCCAAATAAAAGAGTTTCAATGGCCAAAGCTAAAATAATTTGAGCAACAAAATAAGTAAAGCAGTATTTAATAATACCCCAATGTATAAGACAAATATCTATGAATTCATACTGATTAAAAAGGAATGATTATGAAAAGGGGGAGCATACACTAAACTCCTATACAGAAGAATACAAGTGATTTATGTAGCTCCTCCACCCTCAAGGCAATGGGGCATAACTCTCCACTCCTTAAGCGCGTGTTGTGCATAGTAACTTCTTTCCAAAGAGCTACAGTATGGAAAGGAGGAAAACAGTGAGACTTCACAGTGGAGAAATGTGACCAAGTACTGCAGCGAGGAGATCGAGGTTTATATCAACAATGAGAAGTCATATTGATATTATACACCCTTGATTAGGATGTGATGAGAATGGCACTCTGCCTCTGTGGTCTACTTCCCTCAAACCCAGAAGCCCAGTATAATCATGGGAACAATATTACATAATTCCCAACTGAGGGCCATTCTACAAAATATCTGACCAGTACCTCTCAAAACTGTTGAGATCATCAAAAACAGTCTAAGAAACTGTCACAGTAGAGAAGAGCCTAAGGAAATATGATGACTAAATATGATGACTAAATGTCTGGAACAAAGAAAGGGACATTTGGTAAAGGAAATCTGAATAAAGTACGAACTTAGTTAATAATAATGTATAAACCTTGGCTCATTAAATGTCTGACAAGTGAACCATATGAATATAAGATGATAATAATAAAATAAACTGGGTGTGAAGTATTTAGAAACTTGCTGTACTATCCTAACAACTTTTATGTACCTCTAAAATTACTCTAAAATAGAAATTCATTAAAAAAATAAGCAATAGATAGAGAGACAGAAATTAAAACCATGAGTTATTGGTACAAGAAAGAAATAAGCATAACTAGGAAGCAGTAGTTGAGGAAATGAGGCATAAAGTTTTGGGGAGAGCCAGGAAATAATGAATATTGTGGTTAAGAAAATTTAGTTTGATGGACTATAAAGAAGAATGTGTAGAATCCAATAGAACATATAGGGAATTAAGGTACATTGTAGCAAGGGTTATACTGGGAATAAGTTTTTATTGGGGAAGGTGAAATATCAATAGAAGATACTTTATGTCCAGCCATATTATTACTTGGAGAAAAGAATTCTCTCTAGACCACTGGATGGGAGATGGAGGGTGTCAAGATAAGGATACTAGAGGAATTGCCTGATTGAGATATGACTGGAATGCTGTGAGTCTGTCAGTAAGGTTTCCAGTAGAAGTTAGAGGTTCATACAGGGAGATGAGTCATGTAAAGTTGAGTGACAATTCATGAATGGCTCAATTTCATATAAGAAAAATTACATTATAATCGAATACTCCTAATTCATATATATAGTATAGTATAAAAAGTTGTCCGTATACAGCCATGTGGGATTGATATATATAATGTATATGGTAAAGTAACAGAAATGCAACAGGTAGTGTTGCAGAGATAATACACTTCTTTTACCATTAGAATCATAACCACCTTATTATGAGTCTTTCATGCCTTGGCAGATAAGTTGAAACAAAGAGGTAACTCCACTGTAAAACAATGTTTATTTCCCTGACTGCTTTAGTTGGGTCTAGAATTTTATCCGTTCAAAAAATCTGCCTTTTCTAATTATTAATACAGTTGGATTTGGTATTATTTTTCGTATTTGTTTTCTGTTTATCCCGTTAATTTTTGTGAGTGCTTCTGTGCCTCCTTTTGTGTTTCTTTTGATTTAATTGAATTTTTATTATCATTTTAGTTTATCCATTATCTTTGCTATTATACTTTGGTGCATCTTTGTGGTGTCTATAGGGATAATGGCATTCATACCTTAACATTTTACTCCACTTATAATTAATATTGTTTCACTTCAAAAAATGCAAGAATCTTGCATTTCCATTCTTTATGCTTTAGTTGTTAATTGCATTAAATATACATATGTTATAAACTAGATACTGAGAAGAACATTTGATAAAGATAAAAAGGTCAAGCCATTAATAAGATATAACAATTATAATCATATGTGTACTGTTCTAGTTTGCTAGCTGTTGGAATGTGATATACCAGAAATGGAATGACTTTTTAAAAGGGGAATTTATAAGTTGCTAGTTTACAGTTCTAAGCCTATGAAAATGTCCAAATTAAAGCAAGACTATAGAAATATCAAACCTAAGGCATTCGTGGAAAGATACCTTTGTTCAAGAAGGCCAATGACGTTCAGGGTTTCTCTCTCTTGGAAAGGCACATGGGGAACATGGCAAAGTCTGCTAGTTTTCGCTCCAGGTTTCTTGTTTCATGAAGCTCCCTTGGGGGCATTTTCCTTCCTCATCTCCAAAGGTCTCTGGCCATGTGGACTCCTGTGATTCTCGTGGCTCTCAAGCCCTCTCCAAAAATATTTCCTCTTTTAAAGGATTTCAGTAAACTACTCAAGACCCACCTGGAATGCGTAGAGTCACATCTCCCTCTAATCAAAAGTTAATACCCAAATTGGGTTAGTCACATCTCTGTGGAGATAAGCTAATCAAGTTTTCAACCTATAGTACTGAATAGGAATGAAAAGAAATGCTGCCTCCACAAAATGGATCAGGATTAAAACATGGCTTTTCTAAGACACATAATCCTTCCAAAGCAGCACATATACCAAACAACAGAACCCCAAACAGAAAGAAAAATTGAAGGGAAAGGGGAAAAGACAATTTAACAGTGATAGCTGGAAAATTCAACAACTAGGCAGAAAAAATAGAAGACTTGAACAACACCATAAGTCAAGTAGGCCTAACAGATACAATTCACTTATCAACTAGAATACGCATTCTTCTCAAGTGTGCATGGCTCATTCTCCAGGATATACCATTTATTCAACCATAAAATATATCTCAGTAAGTTGCAAAGTAATGAAGTCATGACAGGTATGTTCTCTGACTGTAATGGAATGGAATAAGAAATCAATAACAGACATTTGGGAAATCCATAAATATGTGGAAATTAAAAAAGAAACTCTCCAATAATGAATGTGTCACAGAACAAATCAAAAGGGAAAGTAGAAAATACACTGAGATGGGTAGAAACAAAAACACAATATACTAAAACTTGTGGGATGCAGCCACAGCAGAATGTAGACTGAAATTTACAGCTCTAAATTCCAGAATGATCTCAAATTAATAGCCTATCCTTCAGTCTTGAGAAACCAAAAAAAAGAAGAGCAAACTAAACCTAAAGCAAGCAGAAGGAAGATAACAATAGAGTAGAAATAAGTAAAAGAGAAGAGAAAAATATGAGTAAATCAACAAAACCAAAAGTTGATTCTTTGAAAATATCAACACATTGGAGAAACCTTTAACTATATTGACCAAGAAAAACAAGAAAAATCTAAATTATTAAAATTAATAAAGAGGGGACACCACTAATGACCTTCCAGAAATAAAAAGAATTAGGTATAATATAATGAATATGTTATGCTAACAAATTAGATAACTTAGTTTAAATCGGAAAACCCATTCAAAACAAAGCACCCAAACTGACTCAATATTGCCACAATAAAAATTAAAAATCTGACTCAAGAAGAAATAGAAAATCTGAATAAATCTATAATTCATAAAATCACTGATTAATAATAAAAAGATTTCACACCAAAATAGCCCAGGAACAGATGCCTTTACTGGTGAATTCTACCAAATGTAAATTGTACGACTCCTTCAAAAGCTCTTCCCCAAAGTAGAAAAGTAGAGAACACATGCTAATTCAGTGTGAGACTGGTATTGCTTTGATACAAAAACTAACCTAATGCCAAACCTAATAACAAAGACATCACAAGAAATTAAAAGTACAAACAAATGTCCGTTATGAATATATACAAAAAAAAATCCCTCAACAAAATGCTAGGCAACTGAACCCAGAAACATGCAAAAATGATTATACACTGACCAAGTGGTATATTCCAGGAATGCAAGCTTGGTATAACATGAGAATCAGTAAGTGAGATGCACCATATAAATAGAACAAAGAACAAAACCACATGATGATCAACTCAAGTGATGCTGAAAGGATGTTGACAAAATCCAACATCCTTTCAGGATTAAAAAAAAAATTCAGTAAACTAGGAATAAAGGGAAATTTCCTCACACTGATAAAGAGAATCTATGAAAATTCACAGCTAGCATCAAAAAATAAGTTTTCAGGGAACAACTGAAAACATTGCCCCTAAGATCAGGAAAAAGATGCGATTGTCTGTTCTCACCATTTCTATTTAACATTATACTGAAGATTCAAACCAGAGACATCACATAAGTAAATGAAATAAAAGACATCCAGACTGGAAAGGTATGAGTTAAACTATCTGTATTTGCAGTTGATACGGTCTTGTATATAGAAAGTTCTAAGGAATCCTTACACACACACATGCACAAATAGACCTAATAAATGAGTGTAGCAAGTTTGCAGCCACAAGATCAGTAGACAAATGCAATTGTACTTTTGTATTTCTATACACTTGCAATTAAACAATCCAAAGGAAATTAAGAAAACAGTTCCACAACAGACAAACCCGTAGAGAGAAAAAGTAGATTAGTGATTTCCAGTGGCTGTAGTGACAGGAAAATGGGGAGTAACTGCTATATGGCGCTTTTTGGGGTAATGAGAATATTCTAAAATTGACTGTGTTAGTGGTCGCACAACTTCATAAATATGCCCAAACCCACCAAATTGTTCAGCATTCCTTTCCTATTCGGAATAATGAGAATGTTTGGTAATGGATGGCGGTGATGGTAGCACACACAACACTGTGAATGTAATTATCAGCGTGGAAATATATAGCTGAATGTGGCTAAAGGGGTAAATGGTAAGTTATGCATATAGTAACAAAATAAATATTTTTTTAATCATAAAACTACACAACACAAACAGTGAATCCTAAGTTTAACAATGGTCTGTAGTTAAGAGTAAAAATATAAAACTGTGTTTTCATCAACAGTAACAAAGGCATCACACAAATGGGCAGTGTTAGTAATAGGGTGGTATGTGGGAATTCTGTATCTTAGGCATGATTGTTTCGTAAATCCACAGCTTCTCTAATAAAGATGTAAATTAAGAGTAAATTTTATGATATTTGAATTATGTCAATTCTTTAAAAGAACCGTATGATGTTGAAGAAATTAAGAGAAAAATGCCTTGTACACTATTCCACATATATATCATTTCTGGTGATTTTTATTTCTACTTGAAGACCTGGCTTTCCATCTGGTATTTCTGCACAGCCTAAAGAACATTCTTTGGTGTTTCCTGTAGTGCCAATCTGCTAGTAAAAATTATCTTAACTTTTGTTTATTTGAAAAGGTCTTTATTACACAAATATTCTTGAAGAATATTTTCACTGATGACAACTTATGTTTTCCTTTCAGAACTCTGAATAGTTCCACTAACTTCTGGACTTAATTTTTGCTTTTAATGAGAATTCAGCTCCTAATTCATCCTGTTGCTACCCTCTTTGGACTGTATAATCTTTCTCAGGCTGCTTTCAAGATATTCTCTTTGCCTTTGGTTTTCAGCAGTTTGCTATGCTGAATTAGATGATTCTAAGTTTGATATTCTTTATGTTTTACCTGCTAGGGGCTAGTGAGCTTCCTGAACCTGTAAATATATTTCTTTCACATGTTAGATGTCTTGATATTATCCCACCCATCAGTGTGGCTTTTTTATTGTTGAAAAATATTTTTCTCTCAGTTCTTTAGATTAGTTCATTTCCACTGTGTTAATTTCAATTCACTGACTCTTGACAAATCCAATCTAATGTTAAACTCATCCAGTGAATTTTTTTATTTTGAATATTTAATTTTTCAGATCTAAAATTTCCACTTCATCCTTTTTGTTTCTATTGCTGATTAGACTCTCTATTTCCTAATTCATTCTGAATATATTTTCCTTCATATTTGAGCATGGTTCCAATAGCTACATTGAAATGATTTTACTCCATTGGCTGGGACATAGCAATGTTAGACTCCAACCACTGCTTTTTCTTTTGAACATGGGCCACATTTTCATATTTGTTCATATGTATGTATATTAATTTATGATTATATCCTGGATATTTTGAATGATACATTGTAGCAATTTTGGATTCTGTTATATACCCCCAAAGAGAACTGACTTTTTAAGCAGGCAGTTAATTTAGCTAAACTCAAACTTCACACTCTATCTTCCCAAAGCAGCTGAAATTTCTGCTCAGATTTTTAGCTTTAACTGGGCTGTCTGGAGCCTGCTTCACAAAGTGTTGTTTAGGTGTCAGGTAGAGAATAAGGCAGAGCTTATAAACAGAATTCGAGGATCCTTTTTGTGACTTTCCCCTTTTTTAGAATTTTCCCTTCATTTTCCAACTGTTGTGGTCTCCCAAAACTTTTTTCTCTAGCTCCTCAGGCCAGATTGTGGGGTTTTATCTGAGTTTTAGACAGCCAGCTTTGTGCTGATTGGGTCTTCCCTCAGGCAAAAAGCCATAAAAATTGGGGGAAAAAAAATTGAGTGCTGTTCTCTTCTTCCAGTATTCATTCCCCTACAGTTTCTACCAGTTTTTGGTTGCTCTCCATGAGGGCTGGTTTAAAACTACTATGCATCCCAGAAAAGGCACGCTCTTTTAATCCAATCTTGTGGATGCAGACATATCGTGCGTGGGATCTTGTGAGTAGGTTCCATGGTGACGTGTCCCTGCTCGTTCAAGGTGGGTCTTAATTAGTTTACAGGAGTCCTTAAAAGAGCTCACAGAGAGAGTTCAGAGCCGATGCAGACATTTGAAGATACAGACAGAAAGCACCCCAGAGGGAACCAGAAGGACCCACAGGAGCTGAAAGAGCCATTTTGAAACCAGATGCCAAGAAAGAAGGACAGCAAAATATCTTTCTCTGGATGCTTTAGAACTGTAAACTTGTAACTTAATAAATTTCCTTTATAAAAGTCAATCCATTTCTAGTGTATTGCATTCTGGCAGCTTTAGCAAACTGAAACACCATGGACTTCAAGTAGATGATTTTTTTAAAAAGTTTATCTAGAGTTTATAGTTATTATCTGTAGGAAGATTCGTATGATACACCCTTACTGATTTACTAGGGCTCTATGGAACCATAGTTCCTCCCAAAAGGGTTAATACCGAGCTATAGAGGACGCCCTTTCCCATGTAACTGCAAAAGAAATCAAGACTTTTTTTACAAAACGAGCATGCTTGATAACTCATTTCAAATCATTTAACATTTTGCCAGCTGGTATCTGTGAAAAACTATGCTGCCACTTCACTGGTCCATTAGCTATTTCAGCAAATGTATCAGTATTTGTCATACTTCATAAAAATAGACTCCAAATTCAAGTTTTTGCACATTTTTGTTCATTATTTATTCAGGTCTAAGAGCCCACTTAGCTAATGTAGACATCATACACACCTTCCAAATAAAATATCTTGTTTTCATAAATAGCATTTCTATTGGCAACATATCACAAGTCTCCATATTTCTGAAGAAATCTTTAGTTTTAATGCTGTATATTTTAAGTTAAAGTGATTTTTCAATAATTTTAGGGGGAAAATACTGAAAGGCAAATTTGCCATTTTTATAGTAAAGACATGAAAATAATATGGGACTTTTAAACACCTCCTTTAAATAATGATAAAATGCTTTCATTACCTACCAACCTAGAAGTTCCCTGAGGGCAAGAACTGCTTTTTGTTATTTATTACATCCCTAGCATCTAGCATGGTGTCTGTAATAAAATAATCCCCAAATAAATGTTTGTTGAATGATGAATAGATGGAAGAGATATTTCTTTTAGATGACTTCATTGTAGAAAAAAACTATAGGGCTGAATTTTTCCATTTTCAGGTTGTAAGTTTGGTCCTGTGCAGATAGCTATTCAAAGGTTTCAGACGCGATTCATCAGGATGTCTTTTGCTTTCTCCTTATCTCCATGTCAACTACAAGATCTTCATTTTCTGGGTGAAACATTCATATGAGATGTTACTTACCAGTAGCAGAAAATGTGGGAAAAGTAGTTTGGAAAGTGGGAAATGGACTACATACTTTGTTTGCTTCTTCTCCCATCTTCTATGCCATTATATACATAACACACATTTGAGATATTCAAGAAAAGAACTTTTCACAATATTTCACTTGACACAGCAACCACAGAGCTGAGGACTTCTTGAAGACAGGGACAATGCCTTTTTTCAGATTCCAGTGCTTATAACATGCCTGTTATATGGTAGGCAATCATTAAATGGTAATCCAAATAAGATAGCAAACAGATACGTCAGTATGTTCTGCTTTGAGTTAACCTGACATTTGATTTGTGTACTTTAATCTCAGTTCACATTCAATTTTATAGAATCCCATATACTGCAGAAAATTAGGTCCATCTTTAACAGCTTTAAAACAAAAGAAACTGACTTTTTTTTTGCATGGATTTAAAGTTATAATTTTAGAAAAAACGTTTGGTAAAGGACAGATTTCTCCTCATTTTTCATCTATTCAAAAGAAATCCTTTTTTTTTTTGTCAAATGAATTCATGCCACTAACAAAACCCATAGCTATTTTAGAGCCAGCAGAGTGGATATATGCTCTTTGAACCTTATGAAAACATGGTGCTGAGCTTTTGCAAAATAGTATCCTAGTTCTTGATCTTAAAATAAACAATGATGATCTTCAATCAAAACCAAGAAAGGGCCTCAGGGTGCAGAGGAAGAAAAATTCATTTTTTAGTAGCCTTCCTTGTTGCCATTAGCTTCCTCAAAATCTGCAACTAAAGAACAGTTACGTGGGTAGGATTTGGATGGGCTGTTTTTTGTTGGTTTTGACATTTCGTGGTCAATATCTCATAACTGAAGATACTGGTTCTAATATCAGAGTAGTAACCCACTCTGAAATTAGAAATCCAAGTAGGTTTTTAATTCTCTGTAGAATGAGTTTTCTCACAATATATAAAGGAGGCAGTAGTGCAAAAATGATTACATTTTAAAAGTCAAGCTCATCTTTTCAGAAACCTAGAGAGTGATGATGAAGAGTTCACTGAGCTTTTTTAGACAGTGTTCTATTTATTAGCTTCATTAATAACAATAATGGGTAAAAAACTGCCCTAGATGAAGAAAGATTTGCTCTACAGTATGTAAATAGACTTGTTATGAATGTTCATCAGCATATTTCTTGTTAGATTTGAGATTAAACTGAAATTTCATTTATTACTTACTAAATTTATAGTTTTCCTATTAGTGTTCCCAGAGGCCTTGCCAAGGTGTCTTTGAGAATTCTACATTTCTGGCTCTTTTTCATTTCGCTGAAAGGAGAGAGCATGCAGAATGGAACAAAGAGCAATACATCTTTCACTTGCTTCACTTCTCCCTTCCTTCTATTCTACTCAAGCTACGATAGGCCCTCACCCAATCCTTTGCATCCATTCTATGGGATTTCCCGACCTTCTGAATTTCCCCTCCAACCTATCTCATGCTCCACTGTCGAATAATCTTCCTACAGCACAGATGAGATCAGTCCTCTTCCTGCTCAAAAATAAATAAATAAACAAAAATCAGGGCGAACATGTAAAGTTCAGCTCTGCCTGACAGTCAAGGCTATTTATGATGTCATCCCAAACCGTCTTCCTAGTCTTACTTCACTACACACCTAACCTAGACTCCCACCTGACTTGACTGTGAAATGTCTTCCTCGTTGCCTGTGCATTTAGTCACGCCGATAGCCCTGCTCTGACAGCAGAACTCTGAAGTTCACTGTCACCAATTGCCACACGCACTGAGGGTAACTCTATGTTGGAAGTAATTTTTTTCTCTATTCTAAATTCCCAAAGCATTGTGTTGGGATGATTCTTTAGCTCCTATTTGCATTGTTGTTATTATTATTATTATTTACTATTGTATGTTATATTTATTTCCATAAAGGCTTTATCTTCCTCACCTCCCTCTCCCCAGATTTGAACCCACTGGGATTAGAGGATGATTCAGAAACATTTCAACATTTTGTATAGCCTCAAGCGCAAGACCAAGCACATAAGAGGTATTTAGTAAGTGTGAATGAATGAGTGAATGAATGAATGAAAATAATCTCTTCTTTATCACACTGTTTCCACCCCCCCCAGCCTCATCCCAATAATATGACAAGAACGTGAGCCATTTAAGCAGTTTAATTATCTAACCCAAAATGTGGGCTCTGAAGAGCAGAGTGAGTCTACAGGCAACAGCTGAGGTGTCAAAACACATTAAAAATAAGAATGCAAAAATAACCAGGTGTAATCCAAGCTGAGTATTTTCTTCTGGCACCTCTTCCCCTACCATTCAATTTAGAATTGTGTTCTATAATTATCATATCTGTTTAAAGGTCCTATTTTCTGCTGATTCTTAACTAGATAAAATACATACAGCTTTCAGAGATTAAAATATTTAGCATAAGTAAGAAGCTAATGCTTCTGTCTTAAATTATTATTTGAAATAAAAGCACATATTAATTGACACAGGAGTCTTTTCTATCATGTACTCAGCACTGGGAAATGTTTTGTCATTCATTTGAGACCCATAATTCTGACCACACCATAGAAATTGGAGAATCTCGAATGTGATCTTCTAGTTAATTAAAAGGACTGAAACCAATAATATCCAACGAGCATCCATTCCAAAACATCCATATTGTTTTGGATTCAGTGGTTATACAAAGAAGAATAAGATAGGGATCCTTCCCTCAAGAAACTTAAGACAAGACTAAGACTGGAGTAAATGTAGCAGGACTGAAAATTTCAAAGGCCCCGCACTGGAATTCACACTTGAAAATAAAGATCTGAGAGGTCTGGTGATGTGGCATGGGAAGTTAAGAATAAATCATGGACAGGCTCCGTCTGTGCATGGAAGTCTATCAAATCTTGTTGAATTTACATTCAAAATTGTTCTCATTTGTTCCCTTTATATCCCCACTGCTACTGCTTTCTTTAGCTTATGTTGGCAAGATTTGTCACTGAATCAAATTAATAGCCTCCCACCAAATCTCCTGCTTCCAAGTCTAGCTCCTTTCTAAACCAGCCTCCATGTTGCTATCTGTAGAGACCTATTTCAAAAATACAAATATCAACATTTTACTGCTGAAAAATTTTTAATTACTTACCATGGTCTTCAGGGTTAAGTTGAAACTGCTTAGGAAGATATTCAGCTCCCACCAGCCTCATCCCAATAATATGACAAGAACATGAGCCATTTAAGCAGTTTAATTATCTAACCCAAAATGTGGGAAGATATTCAGCTCCCACCATTTCCAACCTTGCCTTCAGCTTCAGCCATACCACGTAGCTCATCATAGGGGCCATGCTCTTCCCTGTTCCCATGTCTTTGCATAAGCCCCATCACCTGCCTGCAACTCCCAGCCCTCACAGCTGCTTAGCTTGGATGCTTTCTTGTTGCCTTACAAGGCTCAACTACTTTGACTCTCAAAGTCTGAGAGTCCCACTTCTTGACTCCCACAGCTGCCTTCACATCTCCATACCTTAGCAGTCCGACCTTTATACTTGTCCAATTAGAGCTTAATCAGTGACCAGAATCCTCTGTTCTGAAATGAAGACTTCATTGAGATATTTGCTAGGTACATTTTTTTCTATGAATAAACTGTTCGCTATATGCATAGACCCACCTAATGGATTCCCTATAAAACCCTTAGTGTAGTGCAGGGGCCAACATGCTCTTCCTGAGCTAGTTTTCCTGTTCAACTCAATGATGATCAAGGAATTTCTGTTTTCCCACCCATTCATCCATTATCAACATTTTTAAAGAGATCTTGGTCAGTTAGTCTCTTCCTTCAGTATTACGGGAACTCCAGGTTTTTGCTTTAGCCCTGCCAACTATGAATGAATGTCAGACCTCTTACCAGAAATTTTCACTACCCTTGAGGAAAGGAAATAGGAAAAGGATGCATTCACAAGAATGACTGGAGCAGGTTCATCTCCTGGGCAGAGAGAAGGGTAGGTGACCTGGGATGGAAATGAACTGAGTAGAGTAAATGCAGAGCCCTGAATTTGCAAGTAAGATGAGATGTGAACACCTCTATGTACTTAGAATAAAATTGGGACTTCTTACACTGGACTAGAAGGACCCAAAAAATGTCACCTCAATCTCTCCCCACCTTAATTTTTTTTAACCTTTCTCAGCCACCTTTACAAGTAGATCCTTCTGCTCTGTTCAAACCTTCAGATGATGGCAGCCCCAGTGATATCTTTACTACAATGTTATAATAGATCCTGAACCAGAATCACCCTGCCAAGCCACTCACAGATTCCCTCATGGAAACTGGGAGAGAGAACAAACAAAACCACTAAATTTTGAGATAACTTGTTACCCGGCAACAGAGAAGTACTATTATTGCACTGGTTGCCTTTGAAAGCTGTTCATTTTTTACCTAGAGGCACAGACCTTAGCACAAGATGTGGAATCATGTAGCCCCTGCCCTTGCAGAATATTTACATCTTTTAAGAATTTCCTTCATGGAAGCTCTGATTGGCTACTGAGGCTATGTCTCACTGTCTCATTATTTGTAAAAGACCTTGTCTTTTACTCTGAGGTACTTGTATCCAGATGTGTGCTCATGTCCTCTCTGTAACTAGAGGTTCATCTTCTAACTCCTTTGAATTATCTTCCAACTTCATTTTAAGTGTTTCTTTTTTAAAGGGGGAATAGGAAATGGTAATACAAAGGTAACAACTAAAAGGCAATCCATGACCCAACAGGACATTAGATGCCTTTTAACTTGTATTAAGTTTTCATAGACCCCTTCCTCAACCAAAATATAGGCGATCACAATTCAAGTAACCTTAAGGAACAACTCAAGTAGAATCACTAGGGGTAAAAAAAATAATAAAAACTAAAAACGATGTGTGATTCCAGAATGTTTCTCAGTCTCTATAAACTGAACTTGAATTTAAAATCTAGATATCTGATATTTGTATCTAGTCAGATATTGTTAATACCTGGTTCCAACGAGGTCACAAAAATGGGTATAAATGTACTATTTGTATAGCTTGACTGTATTTCCTACAATAGCCTCCATTTCTACTAATGGCAGAAAAAACTTAACCTAGTCCTATTAGAAGACTCAGTCTGTCCAGTAGTTTACTGGTTTACCTCTCGATTCAAGAGATTATCCCCCTGTGCACACATCTCCTACACCTAACCTCTGAAGTTCTCTTCATCCCCCTCTTCTCAGACTCAATGCAGCTCCCTTGGCTCAAACAACAGCTGCCCAAGACAGGCTTCCTCTTGTCTTCAGTCCTTGGCCAGCACCTTAGCATCCAGGTTCCAATGCAGATCATGAGTCCAGTTCAGCCACTGCAGAGCTCCCTGGCATTGGCCATCTTGATGAAATTTGTTACAATCTCCACCTTGGGCACCTATTGGAGTTTCCACCCAGAATCTTTTATTGTGCTTTTTCTCTATCCTGCCAGCTCTATGTTTCAATTCACTTTTGTGACTCACTTATAACTCACAATTATTTCTGGAAACTACCTGCACCCCACCTTGCCACTTGGAAGACCTAGAGAAGGGAGCAGTATCAGGGTCCTCCTATGCCTTGAGGCCTGTGGCCACTTCCTCTGTCCTTTCCTGTGCCACAGTTACAAAGGAATAAAAACCTGTTCTTGTCTCTAGGAACACATGCGAGGTATTCTGAATTTGAAATCTAATGTCTCTTCAGCAATTGATATATTTCTCTTTAGCTGCAAGATAGGGGATGACCAAGCATCCTATTATGTTACTATTTTAAAATATGCATATTTACCTTCCATTTAGCAGTAAGTAGGATGAAGGCTATGGGGACCATGTGTTTGACCAAATTAAGTCACTTTTAAGAGTAAAGGGAGTGCTAAAAAAAGTAAACAGGCATCAGCTGACATATATCAGGAAAAGTCTGGATTGTTTGGGACAAACTAGGATGTATGGCCCCTCTCTTGAAGGACTACTTTGCCCCTTCTCCTGAAGCCCAATGCCAAATCTTGACCCATATTCACTATTCATGGGGGGCTAGATTTGAGGGGCAAAGTTCTGTGAAGGGAAAACATACCTCTGAAGAGGCCGGTAATACTTACAACCCTCTCTGTAATGCAGCTGCTGTCTGTATTAGCAGGAATGGGGATTAATTTCAAGAGGATACAAGAAGCTTATCTAGGAGACTTCAAATCATTAAAGCAGCATGTGAGTCAGAAAGAGCAAACATGACTCAAAATAAGCATAACACTGGAGTGAGAGATTTTTATTTTTTGATTTATTTCTGTTATTAGCTTTCAGGTGATAGTAAGTTAGCTGCCTCATATTTTGTGCCACTTAATCTTGCTTTGGCCTTTGCCCACATCTCCAGACTACAGAAGCTTCATCATATAAGTACAGTGATGGTCCCCATATTTCAGTTCCCCAAGTTCCCCATGCATGGAGACTCTGCAGGGAACCTACTCAGAGAACAGCTGAGAGAAAGGCACTCCCTGACAGTCCCTTTGAACCCAGAGGAAATGGAGCCACAAATACGGGGGAAACTCCTATAATAATGCTATACTTTGCAAATAATGCATTCCCCAAAAAACTGAACATTGATTATGCCCTTTCTGAATTTGAGTTCAATGCAACTTTTATACAGTTTCAAAGTTATAATGTCTCCAAACCCAACTGTATTTAAACAAAGTTAATTATTCAGTTACTATTCTAGTTATTCAATGATTTGTCACTGAAACTTGATGCGGCCACAATCAGAAGACATATATTCTAGCCTTAACTTAGAAGGGAACAGTCACTTCTCTCTGGGCCTCAGATTCCTGCTCTGTAAAACAATGATGAACATTGATGTAAAACAGTGATGAATCATTAATTCAATGACGAACAGTGTTTCTAGTACTGTTAGACTGTGGTTCTCTGAAACATTAGTCAATTTTCAAATAAGTCCTTTTCCTCTGTGCCTTCAGAGGAGAATTTAAGAGAATATCAGAGTTTCTCTTAAAACAATGAAATAACTGTGTGTTTTTCTATCCTAAACTTATAAAAGATAAATAATAAAGTGCTGAGAAATGAATATTCTATCTCCACCTCGCTCTAATTTCATACTTTATACTGTCACTGTTTCTAAATAAGAAATTGTTTTATATCTGTTTTTTGCTGGCAAGAGGAATTTAAACTATATATAAAAAAAAACTCTAGCATACTTTCTGATCATTGAATTTTATAATTCCATAATTCAATAGCTTCATTTGTCTTCTATAATAGATTTCACATTCAGAAAGAGATGAGAGGTTTTTCTCATTAAATTAAAACTTGGGTACAGAGATAGGTATCATCTGTTTTCTGGGACAAATAAAATAAGGTTGAGTCAGTAACCAGATTATGTATATTAACAACTATTTAGGCCAATCTCATTTATAATGGTTTGCTCACCTAGAAGAATAATTCCCTCATTTTTTTCTTCAGGTTGATTTGCCATTTGAAACAAAGGAGGGCAAAGATGTTAACAAAATTCTATAGGGTTTCCAAAGACTAAATAGTGTGAATGCTGAGAGAGAGAGAGAGAAGAAAGGAAGCAATAGATAATCCAAATATTTGTGCTGTTAGATTATATAAATATATAGGTAGAAAGTTAGGTATAGGTTGCAGGAATCAAGGTCAAGAAACAGAAATCAATTGAATTTTCTCCAGATAGTAAAAACACATGGAAAATGAAATTTCAAAAAAGTGTAATCTATAATAACATTAAGAATATAGAACATTTAGGGATAAATTTAACAAAAAATATGCAACACTCTTCTACTGAAAACTACAAAACTTTGCTGATTAGAACTTAACCATAGAGAAATAGAGGATTTTCATGGATTGGAAGTCTCAATATCGTGAAGATGTAAAATCTTCCTATATTGGACTTCCAGGAAGATAACAGAATAGGATAGGCTGAGTTCACCCCTGCTCCAAGAAACATCTAGTGCAGTGACAGAAAAATGACCAGGACAGTGGTTCCAGGGTACAAATGACCTGAGAGGGTTTCCCACACCACATGGGGAGGTCTTGGATGAAAAGCTTAGGAATTAAGACACAGAGAACTGGAGACCATCCAGCTAGCACAAAGAGCTTAACACACCCTTTCCAAATGGAGGCCCAGAGCCCTCAGGTGTGCACAGGCAGGGAGGTAGGGATGAGGAAGTAAGCCAAGCCATGCTCCTTAAATGTGCCACACCCACATGCCCACAGGCACCACAACCCTCTCCCCTGTGATCTGCACAAGGGTGCACCCATACCCTGGCCCCTATACCTGCATATGCGTGCATCTGTGCCCTGCTCTCCTGTGCACACACATGCCTGTGGTCCCCCCACCCACCCCCATGCTCCAGGCACATACACACCCACACCCCAAACCCCAAACCCCAAACCCTGTGCCCTAAACCCCATGCCCCAAATCCCACAACCACTGCACCTCACAGGTGCAACCCACCTCCTGTGCCCCACTCACCACACAGATCATCTGCCTTCCACTGCGCCCTGCCCCTGCACTCTGAGTTCTGCTCACACTGCACCCCACCACCACAGCTCCCACGTCACCACCCCACAACCCCACATGCTACAGCCCACACTCCTGGGTGCCAGCAGAGCATCCCTGCCCCACAGCTAGCCCTGTGCTGCATCCTACCACCATGCCACTGCACCCTGTCTCCCACACCTGTCCCCCAAAAACAAAACCTTAGATGACTGAGGGAAATAAACTTCCACAGTAACCCTATCAAGATAATTAATACCTCAAAGTCAACAGAAAATCACACAGCATGTGAAGATGCAAACAGATATAGCTCAGCCTAATGACTAAATTAAAACACTGGAGGAGACACAGACTTTGGAACAACTAATCAAAGATGTTCATACAACTCCAGTAAATAAATTCAATAGGTTGGCTAATAATGTAAAGGAGATCAAGAAGACACTAGAGGAGTATAAAGAAGAATTTGAAAGAATAAGCAGAAAAATAGCAGATATCATAGAAAAAGATGCTGTAGACCAAATAAAAAATATACCACAGACACACAACAGCAGAAATGAAGAAGCAAAGAAAGAATATGCAAACTAGAGGGCAGGACAATTGGTATCAAATGTGCAAAAGAATAAATGGCAAAAAAAAAAGATGGAAAAATTTGAATTGGATCTCAGGGAAATGATGAACAACATGAAGCATGCAAACATAAGAATCATTAGCATCCCAGAGGAGAAGAGAAGTGTAAAGGGCTAGGAAATTAGTTGAGGAGATAATGGGGGAAAACTTCCCAAACTTTATAAAATACATAAATGTGCAAATCAAAGAAGCGTGATGAACCCAAATAGAATAAACCTAAATAGGCCAACTCCAAGACACATACTAATCAATCTGTCAAATGTAAAAGAGGAGCAGAAAATTCTGAAAGCAGTAAGAAAAAAGCAGCTCACTACATACAAGGGTAACCACATAAGACTTACTCAGGCACCATAGAGGCAAAAAGGCAGTGATATGATATATTTAAGACCCTGAAAGAGAAAGACTTCCAGCCAAGAATTCTGTATCCAGCCAAATTGTCCTTCAAAAGTGAGGGAGAGATTAAAATTTTCATAGACAGTCAAAGGCTGAGAGAATTTGTCAACAAGACACCAGCCCAACAAGAAATACTAAAGGAAGTTCTTTCAGCTGAAGAAAAAAAAAAAAAAAAAGGAGATGGAGGTCTGGAGGAGGGCACAGAATTGAAGAGTACTAGTAAGGGTGACTTACAAGATAAAAAGAGAAAGAAGGAAAAGAATATATAGAGTTCTGGCAACTAAAAGCCAAAGGATAAGATGGTAGTTTCAAGAAATGCCTTTACACTATTAAATTTGAATGTTAATAGACTAAACTCACCAATTAAGAGATAGAAATTGGCAGAATGGAAGAAGGAAATATGATCCATCTATATACAGCTTACAAGAGACTCATCTTAGACCC